>JAUOBX010048992.1:0-13622 GCA_032360705.1 Eupentacta quinquesemita
TGAGGATCTGATGTTATCATACCAGGTCATCCGAGGGCGCCCCCGTCTTCTCACTGTGCCCGGAACGGCACCTGACAAGAGGTCCCACAGGAGACCCTGTTGACGGGCAATGTGGCTGAACCAGTCCATCTTTATCTGAACGATAGTATCATGAGTGAAGAGTCATCTTCCGTCTATCATTCGCATGAGTGTATACCTCGACAGGTAGACAGAATGGTTGGCGAGTAATCGTTCCCAAAGCTTCATCTTCAGTCTTGCTACAGTAGTCCAGGTATGCACACTGTGTTAGGCGGCAATCAGTATTTATAGTACTGGTAGAAGCGCTCAGCATACCCCAAGCAGTGTGATTCCTTGCCTGGCGTGTGCATACATATGAATGGCGAAATGGGACCAAACTATCAGTGCCGGGCGGCACTACAGTCCTCCCCATTTTATTTAGATGGCTTGGGAAAGGAGGGAATGTTTCAAATCAAAGCCAATAACGACAGACGGGCTGACACATTTTGGGGCCGGTCAACCCACCCAGAGACTCGAAAAAAGGGTCCACCAAGTATCCACAGAAACGTGGGGTACCTATTTCTCTTGCCCTCCCGAACCAGAAGAGCATCCTGATGAACATGGCCGTCTTTGTGCTCCAGTCTCCGCAAACGGAGAGCTCTTCATGAAACAAAGATTTATCTTGCTGGTATAACATAAATGCGAAATCCCTAGAAACGGGGAACTATGTACATATGGTCAGGATGTAGACCTTATCCCCTCTCTCATAGGACTTCTCTAGGACCCTGAAGTCATAGTCTCGCTTCATCCGTCGTTGGGTTTCTTTCAGTGTCTTCCTAGCAATGGAATGGGCCTCTTTCAGGGACTTGATGAGTTGGGCAATGCACGGTTCTACTTCCCGAACTTGAGGTGGATGACATGAGGCGAACACGACGCCTGCAGGGAGATGGTCTTCCCGTCCCAGCATCATCAGATTTGTCGTCTGACCCGTGCTCCTGTTGATGGTGGCGCGTATCGCCCCCGCTAGCTGCGGGAGGAGTACGTCCCAAGTGTTCTGCTCGTTTCCCACAAAGCATCGGACGGCGTCCATTAGGGTCCGGTTGTACCGCTCCACCTGGCCATTAGAGGAGGGTCGAAAAAGTGTAGTGCGGGTCTTGTGGATCTGCAAAACAGATCATAAACTGAAGAAAAGCTTGCTCTCAAAGTTCCCCCCTTGGTCCGAAAACAATTGGAGTGGTACCCCGAAACGGGTGAAGAACTCATTTACTGCCGCCTGAGCAGTGACCTCCGCTGTCTGGGATGGTACGGGAATAATTGCCACCCATTTTGGGAATTGATCCACAATAACCAAGATATGGCTGTCCTAGGGAGTGGTCCCAGGAAATCAATATGAACTTTCTCCATTGGTACTCCTGAGTGGTAGTTGGTCAAGGAAAATTTACTGCGCCGTGTAGGCTTCTTGTGCTGGTTGCAAGTTGCACACGTGTCCACATATATAGCTCTTGACATCTCTGCTGAGGCCGTATCAGCTAAACTTTTCCTTAACTCGGTGGAGGGTTCGTATGATCCCCTGGTTCCCCGCAGAGGGCAGGTCAAGGTGAACTTCAAGTGCCAACTTCTGTAATGATTTAGGGAGTACCAGCCGATACTCCTCATCCTTTGCTTGGAGGAAGATGACTCCGTCGAACAGCCCTAACCGCTCCTTATTGAGCCAGGAATATTTGGCCCCCCTACCAGCTACATAGGTAGCTGCATCTGTTGGTGACTTCTGGCTGCGAAGCCACTCGTGAACCAGCTCTAAGTCCGGGTCTTTTGCTTGTTCTTTTTTAATTTCTTCCACCGAATATCCCCACTGCTGATTCCCTATCCCCATGGATCGGATGTTGGGAACTATCTCACCATTCTCCGTCAATAGATTGACTGCCAACTGGTGGCACACACGTCTAACTTCTATGGTCAGTGAAACAGAATCGTCCCCAGGGTCAACTGTTGGGTTCCTCTCTGTCGCTATGGTCCTCCAGGATCCCAGACCGTGTCGGTCGTGTTTTGTTTGTCCCACTTGGACGGCTATCTCGGCGAATCCTTTGAGGAAAGCCGGTGATAGTTTGCCAGACCTAGGAACCTCTCGACCTTAGTATTTCCTCGGCCATTTCTGGATGGCCTCAGTATCCTTGACGGACATCTCTAGGTGGTTATGGCTCACCATGCGTCCCGGGAACTCTACCTGCTTCTGAAAAAATATGCATTCAGTTGGTTTTAACCTAAGGTTATGCTGCCTGAACCGGAATAGCACCTCTCGCAGGTTTTTAAGATGGTCGTTGAAGTTTTTGCCAAGGATGACGATATTGTCAAGAAAGGCTAGAGCTGTCTTTCAGTTTAGTCCCTGCAAAACAAAGTTAATGACCCCTGAGAACGTGACAGGCGAATTGGAAAGACCAAACGGCATTTTTACGTACTCAAACAGGCCGTAGCTGGTAATGAACGCCGTCTTCTTCCTGTCCTGTTGTCAGAGAGAGCATCTACACAATCCTCGACCAGCCTTCTACACTCACACAATTGTGAATAAGCTTCGCTACAGGAGAGCTACAGCCTACGATCCAAAATGCGTTTTCTCTGATTTCATCGACAGTTAGGCCACGACCTTGATGAGCTACCTTAACATGAAAATGTCGTATATTTAATTCTGTAACATTGACCTGCCTTAGGTATGACCATTGGGTGTTTTACACCATGATCCAAACTGGATCCACTCAGACGACCACCAACTCGGATGATACAATTTTCATCCAAAATGGGATCTAATCCATAAATGACACTAGACTTATTCAACTGCCGATCCGACACATTTTTGGACCTGAGGATACCAAACTCTTCCTTAAAGGCAGAAAACTGATATTACTCCTGAACACCAATGTGATTGGCAGAAGATCCCTCAGTGTGACCTTTGATAGTCCTATTCAAAAGTAACTGCTTGAAAGACAAGCAATTGGCGATAGCTCTTTTTGCCTTTGACCAAGTAGAGAAGGATTTCAAGGGAAAAATGGGGGAATGCCTGCTTCTGAACCAACAGTACACATTAACCTTTCTGACCTGTGGATCATCATCGGGTATCTCAAACTGGCTATCAGTCTGAGTGGATGGAAGTTCCTTCTGCCAAGGAAATGCTGGACCTGACAACCATCCATATATAATATAATTCCATTGCGAAGGGCTAGTTACTGTATGGATCTAGTTACTTAAACGTGAAAGCGACGCGCTTCATTCCTGATATACCCAAGAACAACCTGACTGTCTATCAAGGAGTACTATGTAACAACATCATACTCTAGCTCTTGCCGCAACATGCGACTCATCGAAAAGCTGACAAGGCTTCAGCTTATCATGGTTTACCACAAGGATCCGATTCCGAAGCCGCTCTCTGAAAAGGTAGAGGGTAAATACTTTCAAAATGATACCCGGTCTCTTCCAGGGAGGGCACAATTTCCTGTTCTTACCCTTTGGAGCCGCAGCATCTTTCCAAGACTCGTGGATCGTATTCCTTCTCCATCCGTCTTTGTGACTCCTTCAGCTGCTGTCGAGCTACCTGATGAGCCTCCTCAATCGCCGTTGTCAGGCTTCTGATGTAGGTGCTGACATCTGTGGTTTGGGTTTGCTTGCAGGAGCTGAACATCAAATCTGCTTAAGAAATTCAAATAGGCCATACCTTGTTTTGAATGCAGCCTTCCCTCGATCCCGCTCCTGTACTTTCACTTGCTTGTAACTCCAGACAGCATCTAACTTGGAGAACGACTGATTCTTCGCTAAGGCATCGACGCAGTCCTCCACCAGGGGTAACGGGTAAACGTCCTTCACTGTCACATCATTCAATGCCCTATAATCAATACAAAACCTGACCGATCCGTCTCGTTTCCGAACCAGGACCGGCGGAGATGCCCATTCCGAGACAGAGGGTTGAATCACTCCCGCCGTCAGCATCTTCTCTATCTCCTTCTCCTCCTCCTTGATGTATTGAAGAGGGGTCCTCCTCATCCGTTGCTTTATTGGTCTGGCATCTCTGGTGTCGACCGCATGCTCAATTTCTGTAAAAGTCCCAATATCAAAGGTATGAGAGGCAAATACATCTTGGTAATGGCAAATGGTATCAGTTACAATATCCAACTCTGATTTGGATAGATGAGATTTAGATTTCTCCAACAATTCCCGAATGTGCTCAGGAACATTATTGGGGGCCTGATCTAGTGCTGCCTGATCATCCTCCCCTGATGATAGCACATCTACCTCCACCGCCTCACCAATGTGGCTACCCTGCTTTAAAACTATGTAGCTGTCTGAAGTATTGACCACACAGACCATGGGCTGCCCTTTACTAAGATGAACAGACCTTGGAATCAAGACTGTAGGGTCTCCATCTGGCTCGAAAAGATAGTCCGGCATCTCGTCCTCCAATTGGCACCTGACGTGAGATACAGAGTTAGGCGGAATAACCTTCCTCTGTGCCACAGTGACCTGTGACACCCTAGGCGTTGAATCCCCTTTACCCTGCAAAGAGATGGTATCCGTACCAATTGTCATTAAGTGACAGCGCATATCCAACTCAACACCATGTCTT
The DNA here is from genome assembly GCA_032360705.1 of Eupentacta quinquesemita. NCBI lineage: Eukaryota > Metazoa > Echinodermata > Holothuroidea > Dendrochirotida > Sclerodactylidae > Eupentacta > Eupentacta quinquesemita. The sequence continues at coordinate 4,607 of JAUOBX010048992.1, forward strand.
ATCAGGAAGTCTAACCCGATGAGCATATCCTCCTCTAGGGGGGCGACATGAACGACCTCATCATACTCTGTGGACCCCAGCTGGACCTTCACTGGGCCCACCTTGTAACCCTTCATGGTCATGTCCTTCCCGGCAGCGTAGAAAAGCATCTCGCACTGAATGGGCGGCTGTGGAGATAATTGGTTAAATATATCTTCTGAAATTATTGTTACTTCAGCTGCAGTGTCAATTACAGCCTGTAATACCAGCCCTTGTACATGTACAGAGATACGATAAGCCGAGGCTGACCTCACCTGGTTAATCGTCACGACTTGGTGCTTGCTTGGTTTCTGAACAGGTTTTTCCTGCTGACCGTCACTCGTCCACCGGTTAGAAGCTTGGCAGCTCGTACCCGAACTTACCCTCCCCTCAGTCTCCCTTCCGATGCCTTCCGAGCTTCTGTGAACAGAAATGCAACTCGTGTCCGAATTACTCACCCGTTCCCTGGATAACTGGTCGCTCACTGACTGGTCTGGGAACCGACCTTCTTCCCCGACCCTGAGGTGTTTAAAGGCTCCTGCTGGAACCACACATGTCTACTGTCTGCATTAGGGCAGTCCTTCCTAAAATGCCCTAGACCACCGCACCCGAAACATGCATCCCGACGCGGCGACGGACTTCTACTCCTCTGACCTGATGAAGTAGCACGGCCTGACGGGACTGTCCGCTGATCTGCTAGTGTCTTCACAACAGCCGTAAGTTCCGACAGTTGTGTTGAAAGGGCAGCAACGTTCTTCTCTAGATTCTCCATCCGCGGGACCCAGGACGGTGTTGCCTTCTGCTCCTCCACAGACTGCACCTTCTGATTCGGTGATGAGACGTGATGGGACTCGGGTCGCTTGCTTCGGGTGACCGCTTGGACCGCAACTTCCTCACTGGATTCGCTGTCCGAAGTCTCCGGGGCACAACGATATACCCTACCAGTCTCCGGTTTGGGCTTACGTTTACCTGCGGCCCGCACCACACACTGATACCATTCTATCGCGTCCATAGCTGTGGAGAAATCCTTGGGTCTCTGGATACAGGCGTGCTGTCCCGCTTCCTTATCATTACAGCCAAGGCAGAACCTCATTATAGCATGTCGCTTCACCCAGTGTTCTGGTAAATCTTGGTAGGCCCTTACGGCTAGTGTCAAGATTCGGTCCGCCCAATCTCGTAGCGTCTCGTCCGACAGTTGCTGCTCCCCCTGAAACTTGGCCTGCAAAACTTCTGGGACCTCTTCGCCTCTAAACCGCTTGTCAAACTCCCGCATGACCTTACCATGAGACATCCCCGGGTCCATCTCCAGCAGTAGGCTATAGTAGTCTCCAGCCTTACCCGTCAAGCTCCAGCAGAAAGCATCCTGTCGCTGCTCAGGAGTCCAGCCCGCTGCGTTGGCATAAGATGTAAATTTATGCTTGAATAGCACCCAGTTCGACTTACCATCAAATTGCAGGTTTGACGGCAGAGTCCCAGGTTGAGGCGCCTTGGTGCTATACCCCACAGGTAGGTAAGGGTCCTTTCGTGGTCCTCTCAGTGTTGAAGAGACAGCTTTCCCTCGTGGTTTCTGTACTCCCCTGCTGTCCAGAAAAGTAAAAGGAGGTGGATGTTTTGACGTACCCAGATCTAACCGAGCATCGTCGTCATCCCCGTTGAACTCCAGTCTTCCTCTGGGATATCCTCGCCCTACCCCATGGTGCTTAGCAGGCCCCCACTTACTCAGCTGGGGCGACACCTCTCTCTCTCCACTTCTGTCTGGCTCCCTCTTTGGGGACGTGCGCCTCCTCTGAGTCTGGCCCTGAAAAGGATCTAACTCCCCCTCCTCACTACATACAAAGGGACCGGGTCCGGGACCTTGCCTGGGAAAGGATTGCCCTAACGCCACTGACATCTCCCGTAATTGCTCACGGGTGTATGCACCGCTCGCCCTAGCATCCACTATAGCCTTCATCGTCTCCACAAATTCCCTGTCTTCCGGGGTGGCTGGAGGCTTGGTCTCTGGTGGCGAGGTAGCGAAATCAATTCGCTCCAACAGGTGTGCCGTTACCCTTAGTTTGGGAATCTCATAAATGTTGTCTGCTGTTATGTGAGTAGCCTGGCGAAAATGGTCTATCTGTGACGCCGTCCTCTTTCCAACATGGGGCAGACCCACAAGCACGTCCTTCGGGCACAAATTAATTAGAACCCTTTCCAGGGGAGGGGGATCGCTCTCCGCCATGGTAAATATATAGTGTCACTGAGCCAAGTGGGGAACTACAGCGACAGTGACACTTATAAATAATTTCAACTTACCCAATGCCTCGGTACCGAAATGCAATAAGGTAATGGTAATGCAATAATGATAATAATTATTACAAACTCACTTCTCCTGCAACAGTGCTCCTGTCACAGTACAACACTGCCTCCTGTAGGGAAAATTGTGAATTAACAATGCAAGTAATGGTACAAATGCAAATGCCACCCACAAGTCCCAACAACAGCACAAAATAGGAATAATATTGTGAACAACACTATACACCCAGTATCCTGTATGTTAGTGTCACAAATACGAGCAAAAGGTGTGACTCGTTGTTGCCGCTAGCCCTGTGGAGGAATGGAAAGTTAGTCCACAGAACAGCAACCACAAAAATTCACAATATTCGATGTACAGCAATATCCCGTCCCACGGTATAGCAATTGTGTCCAAAACAACACTATCCCGTCTAACGGTATAGTAATCTGTATAACCAAATGTCAAAACAGTTCGCCACTCAACTGTTTTAGCACGCCCGAAACAGTTTGCCACTTAACTATTTCAGTTCCAGAAATGGAACAATAATCATCTCACACTCAACTTTTGCAAGTTCTTCTGATATATCCCTCCAAGTAGAAGTAAGAAGTGTCAAAACAGTTCGCCACTCAACTATTTAGGCACGCCAGAAACAGTTTGCCACTTAACTATTTCGGCTTTCGGGCCAGATGACGGTAGATCCCTCTCACTAAATTACTGCCAGCTAAACTGAATATTTTAAGTAGATATTAACCAAACCCCCGAGGGTGGGTTGCCGCAGCAGTTCACTTCCCTTCAGTAATAAGCCTGGCCAAAACGCAACGTAGACTATTTTAAACTATGAATAACAGCAAAATTCGCTCTCACCGAAAAATGCCGCCCAATGATGCACTGCTCAAATGGTGAACGCTGCTAGAAGATTGCCAGAGTTCTCACTAACAGACTATTCCGGGACCAGATAGACAGATGATCCGCGTGCAGCGTTAATTGTTATATGTAGACTAAAATAGTAAGTGCTGACTTCACTCCCTTTCCCTCTCACCGAAAAGTGATGATCTCAGAACTTCAACAAAAGTCAGCGGAACATCCTTCTGCCACAAGTACCTCCGCCGCCAGTGTTGTGCAGGTTTATCCTCGGTTGCCTTTTAACGACTTGCTAGTCGAGGAACAGCACGCGTTATTAGGATGCTTCGAACCAGTAAGTGGCGATAGATTGGCTAATGGATAGAGATGGCTCACCAGTCGTCAAGTCGGCCCAGCTCCTGTTCGTCTATAGCTCCGTCAGTCGTGCCACAGGTGGTGAAACCTCTACCGTCGGCGAGCTTGGGTCTGCGCACAGAATCTCTCGGAATGGTGCCTGGAACCAACCAGTAACTCCTGATGAAACCCTTCTTGTATCCGAAAAGCCTCAATGGTGGTAAACTGTATTCATTATAGTAGGTGGTTGGCTAGGCTAGCACTTCTTTGGGTTTAACACACATGTTTACAGGTTGAATACGGACGACAGAATACACAGAGCATATACAGGCCTTTCCTGAAGTCCAACTCTAGAGCAACATAGCATATAATCCTATTGTTGCTGGCACTCAGCCTGGGGTACCAGAGTGTCTAATCCTCTCATTGTTGTTGATCAATGGTCCAAGGCATACAGACCACCACTTGGTGATTGCCCAACTGATCTGCTGAGACTGGACGGGGATGCAATTCTGAGATCTGATCCCCCAACATCTCATAGGCCAGTTGGACATATATGTGCTCGACACTACACTAGGATCGAATAACATCAATAATATAACTGATATTATCATAAGGAAGGGTGGATGTGATAGGGGTGGTAGGCTTGATCACCAAACGATGCACCGATTGCGTTAAAATAGTTCGAGGGTGCGTATAGTGTCATCACGGTTGGGTTAGATTATAGGGCCTATCAATTCCAACAGATGAAGTAGTACAAACCTTAATATTGATGTGCTTCTTGACTAGTGTTCAGTTGTTTTAGAATGGGCTGTAGTTCGGGGAAACAACTGTGCGGCTGTAAAATTGATGAAATGAATGATGAAAACCATGAAATGTGCAAAGTTCACAAGTGAAATTTGGGCATTTATCCGGCAGGTTGCACGCGGGGACTTGAGACAGAGAATGATATGACACGCGCGAATCCGTCAGATGCTGGGAGTGGGTGGTCAGACACGGCACGCCGGACGATCAAAACTCGCTTGATAGGCTGATGTTCTAACGGAGCGAACCAATCGAGTGCAATTCGATCGATAGAAATCAGCGTGTCATAATAATAATAATGATGATATCTCGTACTTTATATAGCGCTCTATTAAGTCACTGACTTGTCTAGAGCGATTTACAGATATGATCAGAATAATCTGACCGTGTGAACTGATCGCTCAACGCATACAGGAGCACTCTCAAATCCATAAAGCGTTAGTGGTTCCTCGTAACTATTTTTCATGGATCGTTTCCCAATGACGCTTCGCAAAACCACAATTCCTTAAAACCGGATTTCGTCGTCTTCCACGTAACCTTTCCGCTGTTCTCCTGTATAATTATCAAACAACATTTGATTTTGGAAGAATAGTTCTAAGCCGTATTATACTTCGAGAGGGAAACTGATTCTCCCAAGTCTCCAATAATATGTTTGACCGTACTGAAGAATATGTCATATGGATAATATCTATCTGTGAATATATGTGAAGCGCTTTGAGCATGTCATCGACATGAAAGAGCGCTATATAAGAACGAGATATTATTATTATTATCTATAGAAATTACGTTAGACTGAACAGTTCCTTTTAGTTTATGTTGTGGGGGGGGCAGCGTTCTAACGCAATGATAAATATAAATTGAATTTAGTCATACTAAATGGTCTCGAAAAGAGTTTTCAGTTTCTCTCAATGAACTGCAAATGACATGGATAATGTGTGTTTAACATACTTTAAACCATGTCCTATGAACGAAATCGCCTTATAGTCTTATAGTGACATTCGATAGAACAACATATTTGTCCCGTTTCGTGTTGATAACGATGAGGTACGGTAATTAGCTGATTAGGGTCCTGCTCACCTGTAAAAGTCGTGTCATATATACCTGCGGGTATCTAGGATGGTGTTGGGACGAGCCACCGGAAGCACTGGATGAAACAAAAAAGGAAGGGAACGAAGAAGGAAGGAAGATGGATAAATAAGAACAGAAGATGAAAAAAGAAGACGAGGAGAGAAAGAGGAAATAGTCAGGTCAAGAGAGCTAAGATTGTTATTAGGCATTTGATAGGCATTATTTTGTTTCATTGAAGAACAAAAAATTAAGATAAATATTTGTGATGTAAGGTGTTGATCTGAGCGCAACGATGACCAAATACAACAGTGTCTGTGCACCCCGCCCAACAATGTATGATGATTCTATGCTCAAATGATGCAATCCGGAGAAAAAGAAACAGACAACACTTCCTCATTTGCAGAAATAATTAGGAGCCGTGCTCACCATTTGGGATGGAAACTGATTCATCAAAATAATACATATTATCCTAGAAGATGAACTAGAATGTCACTTATCAACTCTCCAGAGACAATGTGTTCGCCAGGACATTCCACCTAAACGTTGGACTCTTGGACTGTTGGACGGATTTGGAGTCTTATCTAACCGGGAAGCACACAAAACATTTGCAATCCTAAAAGCAAGACTGGTGTAGTGGAGAGTTCTATTCTAGCTGCCTACAAACTGACCCTCGACACATACCGAGAGAGATTCCGGACGAATAAGAAGCTCTCTTCTGAGAGTTTGTGAGTATAGTGGAGAAGATTGTCGTCGACCAACTCATTTCCTCTCTGGATGACAGTAGTTCGCGTCTGAAATTGCTGGGACACCGATGGTCAATGCTGGACGAGATCACTGACTTTGCCGATGATGCTGTCGTTGCTCGGTCGTCGTTGAGGAATCGACAAGTCCAGAGCCCAAGTTCCAGATACGTAGGTGACGTAGCTCAATCCTGATCAAGACAGCAGAGCCGTGGTGAGATGTACGATCGACATGGTTCGCCACGTGGCCGAGCAGCTCGAAGGTCCGACATGGGACAAGTGCGATGTTTCAGGTGTAACGAGTTGGGCCATATGAGCTTCACCTGCCCGAGTGTCCAGTGTGAAGGTGGGACTGGTAACTGTGTAACGATATCCTCCGCGATGCACCATGGAGATTCCATCCATGTGAAGGATGCCGTGCTGAAGGTTTTAGAGCAGAGGACCAGTCGACTTTATGGAGCCTACTTCGAAGCGATGCTGCGGAGTGAGACGTATTTGGCCTATGCTGATAGTGAAGCGTCGAGGACGTTAATTATATCCCCGGGACGCGTTGCAGCGTCTGGAGATATTATGGTTTTGGAGGTGTAGCCGCCGCCGTCTCCGCGGCCGCCGCCGCCGGCAATTTTAGGCGTTAGCGCGATAACTATCTAACGCTTTGTCGGATTCACACGAAACTTGGTACACCTGTTCGCCCTAGCAAAATCTTGGATGGGTTCGAAAGTGGGCTTTGCTACATGACTGCTGCCATCCATTTTGCAGGTTTTGTGCGGCTAGAAACTTTTGTTGTTAGCGTGATAACTCTTTAACGCTTCATTTTATTCATGTGAAACTTGGTACACATGTCCGCCCTAGTGAAATCTCGAATGGGTTCGAGGGTTCAGCGTTGCTCCATGACTGCTGCCCTCTATTTCGTGGGTATTGAGCAAGAATATCCCAAGCTCATCCGATTTACACGAAACTTGGTGGATGTGGACTATATATATGTGGTCCCGAAAACCCTGACGACCATTTCGAGGTCACCTGAGGTCATTTTTTTTTAAAATTCGCGATTTTCACTAACTTTGTCAGATTTGTGCGAAACTCGGTGGATGTGGAATGTAGGTGATCCCGGAAAACATGACGGTCATTTCAAGCTCATCGGGGGTCAAATTTGCGTAATATATGCGAATTCTCCTAACTTCGTCGGATTGGAATGAAACCTGGTGGATATGGACTTTAGTTGGTGCTGAGCAACGTGAGGTTAATTTCAAGGTCATTGAAGGTCAAACAGGCATTGTTTATGCAAATGTGTTACTTCGGTTACTATTGGAGGACAGGTTTCTGTTCAGAAATGTTATTTTGACCTTGTTGAAAAAATTACTGTCTCCACCTATATTTTGGCTGTTATTGTCAAAAAAAACAAAAACAGAATGAGTTTGTTCGTTGCCTTCAAATTGCACAAAATGGAGGACGGACAGCGTCACATCACAAGTTTAATTGGGGGCACTGTACTGATCTAATAACTTCACAGTAACAGGATGGGAGAGACAGAGAAGTATGACTGTGGGGAAGAGGGGTGGTTGGTACCACTTTGGTATACACACGTAAGTGTGTTCGAAGATATGAAATCCGGGCGCCCCAGTCGCGAATTAGGATCCAAATTCAGCAGCCCTGTACTAAAGTGATATCATGCACTTGCAGTGACATTAAGTCAAATGAGACAACGTTTCCATATATCCCTCACATATTACATTAGGATGAATGGAAAGTACGTGAACTTAAGAGAGACAGCGTGCATTGCGCCTCAGACGGTATAAACTCTAAACCACTCGCAAGGACAGGGGCATACCATTACATGAAACAACCCCAATTTGTCTTGCTATCTTGTTCTTCTGATCTTCGTTCACGCCTGTAAAACTTGGACACTGACAACAGAAGCTGAAGCTCAGAGAAACATCGTGGCCTTGGAGATAAGATGATACATGAATGTCTCAAATATCTCTTATTCCGAAATTGTGGGGGCGAGGAAGTCCAAAGTTACTCCGGAGCGGGCAATTAGATACCAAGATGACCTGCTCTTAATTGTCAAGATACGGAGGCCGAGGTCCTACGGCCATGTGTCGAGATCAGCTGAACAGGCAGGGAACAAACTTCAAGGACCATGGCATGATGTTGTCGACGTAAAGACTGGAAGAGGGGGTTGGGAGTATAACATCAAGGAGGGTAACGGCGTGGCCATTGGTTGATGAATCCAGTTGAAGAGGAGCCTGTAATGTTACACTGTGAATACAGTGTTTAGAGGTTGAACACTTTTATAAACACAATTTTGAACCAACTTTCTAAACACATGTATAGGCTAAACACTGCATTCCAATGGAACACATGTGTTTGGTCTCTAAACACCTTCCATCCAGATTATCAACACCACATTGCTTAACACTTTTTTACCAAACTTTCTGAACACCTCTTTTGGAGTGTAGACTCACACTTTATGTAGTCAGTAAAGTGTAACGATGTTACGGAAGGGCTGGAACCAATCCTCTCAATCCGAATCCGAGTTCTTGGAATCTGAGTCCGATACCGAATCTCTAGCTTCGGAGTCCGAGTCACAGTGTTCGAGTCCGAGTCCTATGTAAATTTTATCTGTACCATTTTTGGCGTAGTTTGATAACTACTACATGGCAAGCCTGCTCAAAACCCAGATAGACCCTATACCAAGGTGTTGGGCGCATCATTGTCATTATCTTAGTAGTTTTAGCATGTTGAATACAATGCTTATTGTTTTTCTATGAGTGAAATTAACAAAAACACAGAAAAGGAACGGAACAGTGCAGAAGAGGAACTCGGACTGAGTCCCCGAGTCCTTTAATTCCTTGAAATAGGGACTCGGGACCGGTCCCGAGTTTTCCAGCACTGTCAGTTACGGTTCACATAACCCTATACC
>JAUOBX010049103.1:0-13621 GCA_032360705.1 Eupentacta quinquesemita
GGAGAGTGTGTCGTCAGAGTTCCCATGTCTAACCCATGCTAGCATGGATATCTGACGTTAAACTGTTTATGATGATGTTTATGACTCTTCAATTTGGACTAGCCTAAGTAACCATATATTAATGTGGTCTTCATTATCCATCAGTTTGAATAAACACCCAATCGCTGAAGATTCCTTTAGGTTCTATTGAATGGTGCCCCTTGGTTTTAGCAGTGATAATTTATATATATATAGGTACAAACAAGCCTCATAATACTATAGAATAATACATCCTTAGCTAAGTTTACGAACCCCAAACAATCAGGTCATTATTTGTAACTAAAGTTAGTATTAATATCTACCTATTCAACAGGAAACATAGAAAAAATGTCTTATTAAATGTAAGTAATACTTGTGTCAAAATAGCTATCCTAAACTCCCATTTTGACCATTTCTCACGAGTTCTAGATTTCAAAATGCCATAAGATGTTGACAGAGAGTCCCTGGCAGTGAAAACTTGATCAATCAGAACTCTCATCAGTCATCACACCATTGAATCGTATGACATTTAAGAACAACAGAGTGACCATATATTTGGAAGAAAAGTTCTTGCTAAAACACTGCATAATATCTGAAATATAAAAATATACATTGTTAATAGGATATCTCCAGTGTATAGGTAGCATGCTGTGACAAATGATCCAAACTACGAATATGGAACTAGGTAAGACAAAAACAACAGTATCCTCAGGATGTGAAACAACAAGTGTTTCTTTGATTGACACATTGAATAATTACTGCATTCCTGCTCTCCTTCAACTCATAATGAAGGCGACTTTTTACTATCAGACCGTGTTACACCACATTACAATTGAGAGTATGACAGCACTGTTCTCCATAGGAGCCCTGCACAGTTATATTTGATGTATGATTGTGGGACAAATTGGATGTTGGTATTTTACCCCTTCCAGTAATGGTACAGGCAACCAAAACGTCGTAATTGGTGACATATACCTTGTTATACACTGTATCACACTAAATCCGATAAACTTTCTCTAATCCTGATAATCCCATAATTGTGCCTCAAAAAAACTAATTGATATTTGAAAAGCCTCTCAAAGTTTGCAATGTAGGATAGCTGTGTAAAATATAATCTCACTCAACGAATACAACCCGTACGTACTTGTTGCTCTCGATGAGCATTCCCTTCGGGATTTTGCTATATTAAATTTTCTACTACTTGCAATTACAGTTGTCAATGCCACTGACACCTGATGTTACCATATATACATTCTATTATCATCAGAATTTTCAATCCATACTTTAATACTGTGGTTAAAAGCAGTATTGTAGTCGAGGCCGGTCTCGCTTTGGCCCGAGGCTGCCATACATATAGTGTACATACTCAAGAAATGAGCTCAGCCTTGGCTTGCCTGGCCTCAACTACATAACTGGTTAGGAGAAGTAACTTCAGCCTTCAACATGCAATAATGCATGGAATGCTCATATAGGGCCTAAAAAGCAGTATCCACACTTCTTCACATCTTCTGACCACAGATATGATAGACATTTGAGAGAGTCAACTAGACAGCAGCCTTCTAACTATCGACATGCACAAGGATAATAAATACCTCAGGAGGTGATGTGGAATGTTTCCTGTCCACCCCCTGATTACTCTTCCAACCTTTCCCATTCCTCTGTTAATAATAGTCATTAAATTACAATATAAAATATTACAGAATATATATTATTTACCTATGAAGGAAAAATGAAATATCTAGCCTTAAACATGTTGAACCTTGAGAAATGCATTACGATAGTTGGGTTGTGTATGTACAGTAAGACTAAGACGATTGACTCTGACATGTCAGTTACAAATTTGAAGGAGGCCGAGAAGGGTAGGCCTATAGATCGAATGAGGCTACAAAGTGTTGTTAGTTCACTAAGATGAACAAGTTATTCCTCTTAGTTACACTGTACAGCGAATTTAGAATGAAACAAACACCTGAAAGGTGGAATAGCTCAGAAGGTACAGTACCAAATTCATTCAGCATAATATTACTGATCAATTGATCGCAAGTATGTATTCATGCAGAGTTGGTGATGCTTTTCTGCAGGGCTGTTGAACAAGTCTGCCCCCATGTATCCGATGTAAATATGATATAAACATGTAACCTATGTGAGGTGTCTTTGATGAGAGCCGTGTGTGACTGTGACTTGAATGGGAAGCTCTCAGAGTACATTACAACTTGACGGTACATTTCGTTCATTCTAGAGTATTAAAACAGAAAGAGATATACACTCAAAGTCACTAATGATCAGGAGTAATAAATGTATGTATACCGATTCAAGACCAGTGTACAGCAGCCACGGAGCACTCCATGAATACAGGATGTTATTAGGCTCTTGAACAACTCCAACCGGGACAATTCCCACCCACACATGACCCGGATATTGTCCGGGTAGGAACTATCCAGGGGTCAATTGTGTTATTGTTGGCATGATGACACTCATAGATACACGTTGTAGTAAAAAGCTAAGAATTGCATACAAGGAACTTGAGTTTAAAAGGCCAAGTCCTGCAGAGTGAGTCCAGAACAGAACTAAGATGGGGTAGCAGAATGCCGATGATAGTTGCGACACTCCAGTTCCAGCTCGCGACACAGTTCGTAGGACATGAAAATGGCGAACAGCTGAAGGGAAAAATGAAACAAAAATATAGAAATGTTAGCATGCACTCATTGTGAGATCACTTCCTCTTCCCATCAACCCCCTACATCCCCTCTCTCCTGCAATAATGTGCGACTTACCTTTCTTTTGGGGTCTGTGAACAAAATCACAATTACCTCATGTTTCTGAATATGCCAAAAAAATGGGAACTGTTAGGCGTTGGCCAAAAAATAAGATATCTTGACCAGAGTTATTTTTCTTTCAAACATCAGTTGCCTCTACATTGAATTTGAACTCTTAGCATCGCCGGTAACTTGTATCAACTGTTCTGAAATTCAAACATTTTGATAATATCAAGCCCTGAATTCCGCAAAATTTGATTGAAACCTCTACAGAGTCGTTCAAGATGATGAAAGTTGTGATGCATTAGGTAGTAGCCAGTTCTGACTCGCACATTTTGATAATATTTCATAATGTTCAATAACCCAGAACCATGTATCAGTAGTCGTCATAAAAGTACTGTAACTACCACAGCTCCAAGAGAGCCACATCACCAAAATGGTTAATAGTTAGTTCTACCCAGACCTTTTCCTCTAGATTAAAAAGATGGTAGCAGCATGTTAAAATTGAAACCAAAAAGCCAACCTGGTTAAATTAGTGAACAAACAACCAATTTTTCGATTAGGAGGATGAGAGGGAAGCATATAGATGAAGCAATGATTAGACAAATAACCAAAGGAAGCTGTCATTTGTAAGTCCAACTATCGTACCTTCCTGCGATGAGCGAGAGATTCTGTCATTCACCAAATATAATAAGCCAGTTCACGGTTATCAACGAGGGGGTACTGACGAAATTCCACACATTGACTTATCGATACAGGGTATGCCATAACTCGTTGGGAATTACGTAATTTGACCCAATCTTCGATTATGTTATTGTTCTCAAGTGAGGGGGAAATATTAGTGACGTTTTCTCCAGAGGAGTTTCGGAAGATTGCCCTACCTCCACACGGACGATATCTACATTGCTTTGTACACTGTACGAGTCGCCCGGTCTCCACGCGTCCCCCTTTGACCTTTGACACAGATCCTCAGCATACGCGGGAAATGCAACCGTGAACTGGCTTATTGACTCAGGCTACAGTACTTCCAACCCGATGTCCGTCACAAGCCAAAGGGTGAGTAAAATACTTTAAATTTACGTTGAAAATGGTCATTCCAATGAATGGTACGTTGGACTACAAATGTTTGTGTGTCATTTTCATTGAGGTTGGAACTTGTAAGTCATATTCTCGTGACAGAGGGTGCTTCTTGTCCTAGAGTTGTATGATGCACATTGATATTTGAAGTGTTCTATCCAGGGGGTCCGGTAGCGGGTCATACAGATGACAGCAGCATGAGTTATATTGCAGCATGGTTATTGGTTAGAGCAGGTCATATATTGTGATTTTTCAGTGTCCATATATAACCAGCGGTGTGGTGAAGCATTTGACAGGACCCGGAAAGAACAAAATTTTAAACAGTCCGAGAGTGAATTCATTCACTGTGTGAACATTCCCTTGGTCAGTATATTCGAGCAATGGAGGGCTGGGGTTGCTTTCTCAGTGGCAGTGATATAACATGTCGATGAATAAAGAGATTTGATAACAGATCCTTTCATAGTGGGGCCTTGGAAGCCATCCACAGATCGTACTGTACACCAGTGACGTAGTCGAGACCAGTCTCTACAATGAAATCACTTGTCTCGGGCCGGAGACCCTAGTTCTTATAGTCTGTATGGCTTTTTTAATAGGAAGGCTGGTCTCGAGATCCCTGGCCTAGACTCAAACAATGATGTACAAACTGTTTGGGGTAAGTTTGTCCCGTGTGCTTAGTACAATCATACAAAGCCAGTGATCTCTTGGTTGCTGAATTGTCGGGAATGTTCTTCATGTTGAGGGCTCACTATTGAGGGCCCACCACCACTAATATGGTCCTGCTCTAGAATTGTCCATTGGCAGCATCAGGGTGAAATGCAATGGCAGGATCCGGAATGTTTCAACGCAACTTGGCTTGGAGCAACTTCTAATGTACCAGGGGTGGATTGAGCCAAATAACTTCCAGTTGCGAGGCAAGTCATAGCACATTTGCTTCAGTTGAATAGTGAATCGATCGTTAGTATAGATGTGCAACAAATCCATTGATGCCCTCGATTTGCAAGCTGTAGAATGGAGTCCCCAATAACATTGAAAGGTTACTCAGATACATCCGAAAAATCAAAGTCAGGTCCCACTCATCCATAAAATACAAGTCCCAGGCAAAATTAGGATTGAAATATACATACAGTGAGATCAGCACGAGTAATCCATCACTGTTATTAACTGAGAAGCTATATCAGCAATATGGGCAAAATAACATTGAAAGGCTGAGCTGGAACTCAACGTTGCTCATCCATGTTAGAAACAATGAGATGCATATGGTATGCTGTTTATAATGACAAAACTCTTGTGAGAATGTGTATGAACCAGATATATGTTGCTGATGAAATGGCTCAATATATACTGGCATGCTTTCCTGAAGCAACTGCTGCAAATGGAATAGAGGCACTTTCTTTTTGTGACCCAACGGCGCAGAGACTTTGAATGAATGGAAGTATCAAAATAATAGTCACTACTCAAACACGCCATCAAACATTCCTAATCGAAACTTCTGCTCTAATAATGGACACAATTTCTTGAAGCCAACCAGAAAACCCTTCGATGGAGGTGTGCTTCAACTTTCCAAGTTGGGGAGGTCATCATTTCCCAGATTGATTCAAATGGAATCCTGGAAATCTTCATCCACGCTAGACCCTGTTTTACAGAGTTTGATCAATCCTATGTTGAATACATTTGGGAGGTTAAAATTGCAATTGTAGCCAGAGAGAAGTCAGTGGGGGCTCATTTATTTTGGGAAGTGGTCAGTACTTTAGACCGGGAGCCCAATTTTCCATGTTTTTGCAGGCTCTCCAGAACCAACTGTTGTATTTTGAGAGCTTGATACTAACTATTAGCAACTGTACGAACATGAGTGAGGCATTTAAACCATTTTACAGTGATTTTGATACTTCCAGGGTACTGGAGGCAGGATTTTTTATTTCTTTTTTTTTTCTCAGTAGGAGTGGTGGTCGACAAGGCACATTTTGACCCCTAGTGCGGGTCGGTAAAAGCTGGTGGGGGCTTAATTGAACATCCATTCAAAGTCTCTGTACCATTTGTATGAGGCATTGAAGTGGACAGGCAGGCATGACGATGTGTTACTGCTCTGTGAAATTAGAAGCTCCCCCGATACCATTAATGCCAATCATCTTTGTAACTGTGTCGTCTCCGCTCCTTGACGAGCTCTCGGTGCAGCTCAGCTGCCATGATAATACCAACCACCTGAATTGGGAGCGATATATAGAGAAATCTAAGGCGAATCTGCAATATAGAGTATTATAGAGTGTAATCGATGTAGGTGCTAAAAATAATATGTTAGTATGAGTTCAACTGTCATCAATCAGAAAATTACTTGAATATAGTAGATAATTAGATAAGGTACAGTAAGGCACATGTGTAAACTTATAGGTAGCTTACTCTTCTAGTTTCATACATGTCAAATTGCTCACCTGTGCATTTTGCAATTTTAGCGAGAGCACATGGACAATCCTAGAATAAATACAGGGTCCCCAATAACACCAACAACTCACTAAATGGTCACTTATACCTATGATAGCAGTAACAGCAACAACATCACTTTCTCCCCTTGGTTATTATAACCAACCACCAATTATAAATTGGGAGAGGGTAGTGGTTTTTTTGCTGGGTTCTGCTCTAAAAGTCAAACTGACCTCTAGGAGCCAAATATATGATTATATCCCACTTTGAGAATTCTATGGTTTTGCCATTGTCTCTCACTGCTGCCTGAAGACTTTTGTGCTAACACGGTAACTGTCCAACAAAATGTCTGATTGATATGAAACTTAGCACACATGTCTGCCCTTAGAGAATGTTGTATGGGATCGAAAGTGGGCGTTGCCGCACTACTCCCAGGGCAGCCATATTGGATTCTCCTATAATTTTTCCCTCCCATGTTAGCACAATAACTCTCAAATGCAATATCGGGTACATGCGAAACTTGGTACAGATATTCACCCTTACAAAATCTGTGAACTTTTTTTCTTGTGGGGGAAACATGTATCTAATCATATTCTCACACACTTTGGAGAATGGCAATCATTTTAGGACCAACTGCTATTTTCCCACCATGGAACCCCACCCAGCCCCGATTTCTTACGAAACTGATTGTTGCCTTGAACTGGATAAACCTTTTGGAACATGACAGTCATTTAGATACCTTACTCTGATCCCTACCTGGCAATCATTCCTTCCCACTGATTGCTCAAATATATCTCAGCGATTACCAGCCGGGCAATCTCTAGTTCTGAAACTAAAGAACATCTCTGTAGCATGTCATAATGGAATGATACAGAGGCAGTCTTGCATGAGGGAGTCGTACTCACAGCTATGTCTTGCATCATTTTCCTAGTTACCTAAACTGCTTCCAATGTGAATGATAAATTTGCATAATTCATGCAGAGATTTACATATCAGTGATGTTCCTTCCTGCACATGTCTAGTTGATTAGCAGTGTATATCACCCATTCAGTGGGAACAATGTGGCCTACAACAGCTTCTAAATGGGGAACTAGGAGCGAATAGTCCCACTTACACTACTGTCTTTGGAAGTGTGTTCAGGGGAAGTTTGCATATGCAGCGATGGTAACACAGTGGCAGAGAGGGCCTTCATCTAAGCTGCAGATATCTACAATATGCTGAGTATATATCAGTTTAGCAACTACGGCTGGACAATGTGGGTCAGGTGTCAAAATGAGCCGCAATAGCACAAGCTTCTCAAAGAGCAACCCCAGTAAAGTTTATCTATGATGGAACAAATTTGGATCCGATAGGGCACCGACCGGTTTACAACAAGAAGCTCAACTTTGGCAAACTGCTCTACAAAACTGCAGGATATGTTTCAGTTTCACAACAAGAAGCTTACCAAGCCTCTAGTTTCCCAACAAGAAGTCTTACAAGCTTTGCTTTGACATACAGACCTGCATATATGATTAGTGATTTAGGAGCTATCCAAGCTGAGCTTTGACATACCGTAAAAATATGCAAAGTTTCATTTAGTTTCAAGGAAGGGTTACCTCTTAAAGGGATTCTGCAGGCTCAAGTTAACATGGGCTTATCTTGTAGCTTAGACGAAAATAAATACATCAGTCTGAACCAGACACTCATACGACGTTTCAGTACAGTGTTACAGAACTTCAAAGTTTGGGCCATGTGCATTGCACAAGATGGATGCTATCCCATCATGCATAACCTTACCTGGACCACCCAGCAAATAGCCTTTGTTTTTCTTTAGGATATAAACATCTTTTTTCTTACAAAGAAACATATTCTCTCCCCCCCCAAACTTGCTGTGGTGTTAGGCAGTTCATTCCAAAAAGAAAAGTGTGCAGTAGGAAAACTAGGAATGTTTAGTTCTCGAGCACAACAATAAGATATATAAGAAATGTCAATGTTGTTCAGGTGTGACGGGACGTCACAGATTATTGCACAATCAGGTTTTCCGTCG
The DNA here is from genome assembly GCA_032360705.1 of Eupentacta quinquesemita. Taxonomy (NCBI): domain Eukaryota; kingdom Metazoa; phylum Echinodermata; class Holothuroidea; order Dendrochirotida; family Sclerodactylidae; genus Eupentacta; species Eupentacta quinquesemita. The sequence continues at coordinate 8,290 of JAUOBX010049103.1, forward strand.
ATCGTTTGTAATAGTGGTGTTACTCCAAACGCCAATAACTCAACATAGGAACATCGAATTGAGACAGGGTTCGGACCAATATATTTAGTCACCCCTATCTACTAGGTCAACCATGATGTACCTGAACCTGCAGTAACCCTTTAAGTGGGACCTAAAGTTGGATATTCCTAGAGCATAGAATTTGGGGTTCTACTTGGGAGCTGCTGGTTCCAATTTAGAAGGTAAAGATGTCAGTGCCTGTGCTTCACAGTTATTTTGACTCCTGATACTAAATACTAAATAATGTTATTAGGCCGCCACCTGTTTCCCATATGTTGTGATGTTTTCATGAGCACACCTAGTTAGTAGGGAGGTCGGTGTGCCCTGTGTAGCGTCGCCGTTCCAGGACTAGTTCGCGGTTAAGCTCAATCGCCAGGAAGATGGCAAACAGCTAGATCCAAAACAGAGAGAGAGGTTCAAAAAAGTTAGAACAGCAACCAGCCTTAGCAGCAATTCCTGAAGAAAGATTGTATCAAACAATTGTCAGGAGGAAGTGAAAAAATGTTTCTGGATATCACTGTACTTGGCAGTGTGGCCACCTCTGTGGTAAGAAATCTTCAAAATTCCAGTGGCTAGTAGGCCTATGTTAGCACAGCTGGATAGGTCGGTGGTGAATGTTGAGTACCATCTGCGCATTAAATTGCAACATTCAACTGGGAGGATATCATACCAAAGATGCCACCCCCATTTGGTACTGATCAGATTAGTTGTGTTACAAACTGCAATTTGACAAGAATTGGTTCCTTCTCGTCAGTGGTTTAGTCATCCACAATGGTGGGTGCATTCGAGAAGGGTGCATACCAAAACAACACACACAGTAACACAATTTGAGAAGCACTCAGCAATTTAGCAGACCTAGGTGGTTGGCAGATCAGAGTGCCCGCTGTATTGCTCCCGTTCCTCCATGAGCTCACGGAGTAGCTCAAATGCCATGAGGATGCCAATCAACTACAGTGGAGGTAAAAGTCAGAGAGAGACTGTCAAATGACATTCTTGCCACATAAACATGAGCCCGTCCCACTCACTCTGAGCCTGACAGGGCAATGAGGTTATTAATAATAGCAGGGGTTCATCATATCAATTAGAGGGATTATGGTGACTGATGTTTTGCTATGGATCCTTCAGATTAGATATGTAAAGAGGAATATTGCAGACAAGCGGGAAAGGTAAGGTGGTAATAATACAGTTACAAAGCCATTTATTCTCAGGAGGGTACAACCAATGTATGATCACCTATCAGGTAGGTGTGTACCATTCATTCCCAGTAGCGGAAACCAATGTATGAAACCTAGTAGGTAGGCATTTACCATTCATTCCCCAGAACAGAAACCAATGTATGATCACCCAGTGGGTGGGCATGTACCATTCATTCCCATGAGTGGGAACCAATGTATGATCACCTAGTAGGTAGGCATGTACCATTTATTCCCCGGTGTGGGAACCAATGTATGATCACCTAGTAGGTAGGCATGTACCATTTATTACCAGGAGCGGAAGCCAATGTGTGATCACTTGGTAGGTAGGCATGTACCATTCATTCCCAGGATCGGAAACCAATTGATGAGTACATAGTAGGTAAGCATGTACCATTTATTCCCAGGAGCGGAAACCAACGTGTGATCACTTATTAGGTAGGCATGTACCATTTATTCTCAGGAGGGGAAACCAATGTATGATCACTTAGTAGGTCAGCATGTACCATTTATTCCCAGGAGTGGAAACCAATGTATGATCACCTAGTAGGTAGGCATGACCATATATTCCTAGGAGGGAAACCAATGTATGATCACCTTGTAGGTAGGCACGACCATTTATCTCCAGGAGCAGGAACCAATGTATGATCACTTAGAAGGTAGGCATGTACCATTTATTCCCAGGAGTGGAAACCAAAGTATGATCACCTAGTAGGTAGGCATGTACCATTTATCTCCAGGAGCAGAAGCCAATGTGTGATCACTTAGTAGGTTGGCATGTAACATTTATTCCCAGGATTGGAAACCAATGTATGATCACCTAGTAGGTGAGCATACATGTAACATTTATTCCCAGTAGCAGAAACCAATGTATGATCACTCAGTAGGAAAGCATGTACCATTTATTCCCAGTAGCTGAAACCAATGCATGGTCACCCACTTGGTCAGCCTGTCCGCATAGCCAGGGATAGAGGGTAGTTAACTATGGATATACTACCACACACCTCCCAGAAATATATGATATGGAACCAATATTATGGTCAGGATCCCCTGGATATATGTATACAGGTAGGGAGGGACATATTGGGTGGTAACCTGTGAATATACTACCATATATCTCAAGGAGATACAACCAATGTTAGGAAGGGGGATCACCAAGTTGGTGGTTATGTTAGAGTAACCGGGGATATATACTGTATCATTATATGTTGGCACACCTAGTTGGTCGGTAGATCGGAGTGGCCAGTGTACCGCTTCCTTTCCTTCACTAGTTCTCGGTTAAGCTCAAAGGCCATTATAATGCCAATGAGCTAGAACCAAGAGTGGGAGAGAGAAAGACAAATATTACGTTAGAAATTTCATCCGTGGTGCTGGAGTGTACCCATCGCAGCGTTACCAATCCCCCATACATAGGGCAGTTGTGTGTCAGCGTGAACATGTAGTCATATCCACTCGGATAAATCTACCCTCTCTAGTAAATCAACCCATACCACTTGATTTCTGAGTGACTAGATGAATAAATGTACTTTACACTATACATATAGCAGCATAAATCCTTCCATCCGAAAACTCTGTTCTGCTGTCAACATTAAGACAGCTGTACGAGGACCGCTAAATTCTGGGCTGTTGTTTTTATCTGTAGCTTATGTGAGAACAGTAATACCACTGAATGAACAACACAACTAGGATTTAGTGTATGTGAGTGACATTTGTTTCCAACTGAATTGAAGGACATTAGATTTCAAGATAGCGAAGTATGCCATTTTCTCAACTTCGTCAGAATTAAACAAGATGGGGTCAATGTAGACTACATAGCATGGTCCTGCCCAAGTACAGAATGTTCAGATTCAGGTTGTACAACTCTTCCTAATTTCGGGGATCCCAACGAGACTTGAGAAAACGGCTTGGCATCTGATACACCATCTGAAGATCAACAACCATGTCTGAGGAATGTTCAGAGTCCTGGTAGGCCCATACAAACCCTCCAAGTAACTATCAAATGCCGGAAACCGAGCTGGATTGGCCATGTCAGAAGGCATGACAGCCTCTCCAGGGTTATACTCCTGGACACTGCGGAGGGTGGCCGCAGACATCAGAAGAGAAAATGTTTTGACAACGCGAAGGACTGGACTGGCTTAGATATGCCCCACATACCTGCATGAGGGAAGGTGTCAGCTTCCGCCGGCATGTCTTGTTTACGTTTACGTCAATACTTGGCAGGATCCAGAGGACGTAGTAGCCAAGGAACTGAACACATGTGCTCAGTTCAGATCACACCTCGTGTATCGAGGCTCCTGTTTATAATCGTGGAAGGACACCGCTGAAACTTGCCTACTCTTTTCGAAGAGTGCCCTGAAGTAACGAGGCAGGGGTGAGATTACCTGCTCCCGGGACCGCCATTTATCGTCCTCATCCGATGGACGTAAGCGTAAGTACACTATTCCAACGTGCGACCACTTTCCAACACGAAGAAACCTACAGGGTGAAAGAGTCAAAGTCGACTCCAGGGTTTGAACCAGCTAGCTGGCTGGACCCTTGACATGGAAGACCAAGTACTCGTCCAGTCGACCACCTCACCGCCATGTTCCTGATGATCTCACAGTCATGTGGACTGGATGACTGACTGAGTGAGTAGAGAGTTACAATACTATTGCTTTGACTGTGCACAGGCCTCAGTCTCTCATATCAACTGATAATTTTAGTGCTATCTCTCGATATACCAAGAGAATAAGAAAAAGACGTTTTCCTCACACTCAAATGAAAACAGTTGACTAGGATACACACCCTAGGCCTGTTGTTGGAGCTTGACCTTACCTGGAGAGCAGCGATACCAAAGACAGCGAAGCCTATGATGAAGCTACGCATCCGCAGTTCCTGCTGAAGTTTCTCGATACATCCATCAGTGTGAAACCAATTAATCTGATCCGCTCTCTACAACAGAAAGAAAGAGATGATGAACAGTTTCGAAAGCACATGAAACCAGAAGGATCCTGCTCCACACAGTCCAGGATTCCTGCAAAGTAGCTTGAAGAATCCAGAGAGACACAAACAGAGAGCTTTGGTGAAGATATTGTTGATGTAATTTCAAGATTAATATTTAGAGCCAAAAGTAACGTGAAGACCTTAGTCTAGCAGAAGTAAGAAGGGCATTGGGGGTTGCCAGATCAGGGTGAAATTTGTCAGAAGTAGCTAGTGCGCAGGGGGGGAGGGTGCAAGGTATACCATATAGGGGGAGGGAGTAGGGAGATAAGATTGACTGACCACTAATCTACAACTGAAAGAAAAAGATTACCGGTTTAACCAGAACTGCCTTCCACAGGCCCCTCGATTGGTGGGTAATCTAAACACATTCAAATCAGGGATGCAGATAATCTTCAATTTTCAGGGGCTACTTTCCTCAAAATTCATAGATTCCCAAGGGCTATTCCACCTGAACAACACATTTTTGGTATGATATCCAGGGGCTTCTTTGGTGCTCATTAGGGGCCACTCTGGTCATTTCCAGGGGTAAAATCGCCCACAGCCGCCTTGATTCAGATCAAGTCTGGAGACATACCTGTTCACTGAATATCTCAGTTGCTGATTCTTGTTTTGTTTTGTATTATATAGTGGTGCTCTGTGTTTGGGTGGTTCACATCCTCTGTAAAGTGCTTAGAAATTATTCCTCATGTGAAGTGCTATATGAGCATTTGATATTATCATTAATAACAGGTATCGTCTTCTTCTTCTCCGGTTTTATCCCCTCACGGGGGTGGCCGGATTCACCTTACTCTAACAGCAACCGCACTTGTTGCCATCAAGTAAGGATTTGTTGGAGCATAAGTTTTACGACTGGATGCCCTTCCTAACATCAACCTGTTTTACAGATCAGGCACTGGATACTGATTTGTGATATCCACACTAGATGAGCCGCTAACCAAAGCCAAAGAGCCTCATCCACCTTAAACTATGCAAGGCACAGGAGTCCACACCTGTGAGGCACATAAATGCACCCGCATACCCTCCCCAAAACCCAACCCACGAGGCCCTGCTCGGTTTTATGGCGCCGACCAACCCGCCAGACACATTGTAGGTAATAACGGCTTCATATGTGCTTTTTA
>JAUOBX010049214.1:0-13615 GCA_032360705.1 Eupentacta quinquesemita
ACAAGTTAGAGTGTTATCTTCAAGGGTCTTTGACCTCTATCTCTTTCGCCACTCTCTCAATCTTCGGTGGATTCGACTAATCGAAGATAAAAGGATGGCCACCCAGGTGACTCCAGGTAAATATGTAACAGAAAGTTAGAATCGGTCCTCGGAATCTCCCTCAGGTATTCGTGGGTCTACAATGCAGATGATATTTCAGTAGGCCATTCCGCTGTGGTTGGTTATTCGCCAGTTTTGGTTTTCTGTATTGATCATTCGCCTGCTTACTGCGTCATATTTCCGTGGGACCATGGCAATATGAAATAGCCTACATCAAATTTATATATTAATGATAATAATAATAATAATAATAATAATAATAATAATAATAATAATAATATACATTTATAAGGCGCAAAATACAAAGGTTTTGCTGCGGCGAAACAACCAAGAAAAGTCCAGAAACAACGAATGCTATTGTAGCAAAAAAGTGTTCAGCCTCGACTTGAAGACGTTCACATTTGGCGAAGCCCAGATCTCGAAGGTTAATTTTCGGCGTATGGAATACGATAAGGTTTACGATTACAGGCGCATAAGGTCTAGTGAGCCACCTATATTTGCTAGTACGAGAGAGCTCCAGTGTCATGGTACTTTGCCGGTGGATACAACTGCCTCCGTCACTTTCGAGTACCATCAAAACAGTGTATGGATACAATTCATTTTCACCTTGATTGTTGACTATACACAATTCTTATGATTACCATTATCGAATAATGCAACTGTCAGGGACAACCCAAGGCTATAATAACCATGATAATCATTTTAAATTCAAATGTAAATATCAAAACTGGAAAATAATTGGAGCCATGCACTCTGATCGTACTCTTTCACCAACGATCCTGATTTAATCGAGTTGATGCGAATTCTGTCGAGTAACAATATCTGACCCTCAGCAGATGCGTAGCCATTACGGATGTGTACTTTCACGTTAGATTTGAATATTTAAATATCCCAATAATCAATTCATTTTCTAGGCTTACGTAACTAGTCTCATTCCTAAAAAGCTTTTATCGCTCCAGATAGGCCAGGCCATATATTTGAATTTGCACTATCACGAACAACGTCAATTTAGATAATAGCTATATGGTCAATTGCCAATACAACAGATCTCGGTCAATGTCATTCAAAGCGATATAGCTAATTACACATTCAGTCAGGGAATATTAGCCGAAATTTGGCCAATCTGTGAACTGGTTAATGAATTCTCGGATTCGGCGCTGGGCTTCTCTATCTCGCCGCTACTGATGGAATCCTCGTTTCACGGCACGCGACATTTTCTATCTATCGGGACGCGGTATTTATCCAACGCCATTGTTTCTGTCCTGCCCTGCCAGAAATTGTGCCAGTCATGTGATCTGATACAGCACAGTCATTGGTCACACAGAAATATCGCGGCGCGACACGCGATAAAAGTTGAAACTTTTTCAAAAAATCGCGTGAGCTCAATATTTTTATCGCGACTTATCGTGGCGCGATTTTATCGCGTGCACTGTGGACGGGCCAAATCAGCGGGTCGTCACCCTCGAACTGAGGTTGGGGCATGTCGGTCCAGTCGCCCACGGGCGAGCCTCTAGGACAAGAGGATTCTGACCGCGCCGTCTCGGAGGTTCCGGGCGCGGCAAACGACCGTTTTGGCTCCTCGCCGACGGGTCCATGCTCTGCCCTTTCGGAAGATTCCCGCGGACGGAGACCAACTCAGTCGCCGAGCCGAGGACGCGGCAGTCCAGCGTTGAGTCGCCGACATCTTGGGCTCCGGGTATGACACTGAATCGACGCAGCCTCGCGGCGGTGACCAGGCGCTCCTTGGCGGTCCCCTGTCAGGAGAATCACGACCACAACCCACCGGGGGAGAACGGAGGACATCGGTTTTCAGACGCTCATCCGAACGGTCCGAGGTCCGTTGAGGAACCCCGGACTGCCATTTGCGTTGAAGTGATATGCTGAAATCCAGCGTGTCGTCACGCTCAAACTGAGGTATAGATATGTCAGTCCGATCACTCGGGGCGACGTTTCAGGCCTAGCTGTTTCCGACCGCGCCATCTCGGAGGTACCGGGCGCGGCTAACGACCGTTTGGGCTCCTCGCCGATGGGTCTCGCTATGGAGGCACGCTCTGCTCTTTCGGAAGAGTCCCGCGGACGGAGACCGACTCAGTCGCCGAGCCGAGGACGCGGCAGTCCAGCGTTGAGTCGCCGACATCGTGGGCTCCGGGTATGACACTGAATCTCAGAGGTTCCGGGTGCGGGAGTCAAAGGACTCATGCCCGTCGCACCGGGCGACGATCGCGCCGACAGACCTTCCAGCGGTAGGCACACTCTGTCTGCGCCTTCAGGAAGAGTTCCGCGGTCGGAGATCGACCCAGTCGCCGCGCCGAATCCGCAGCGGTCCAGCGCTTAGTCGCCGACTTCGTTGGCTCCGGGTACGACGCTGATCCGGCTGCCATTGGACGCTCCTCGGCAGTCGCCTGAGAGGAGGGTCTCGCAAATCTCCCCCCTCACCGGGAGGAGGGGGGGGGGGGGGGAGGGGGAGAAATCCGTCTTCGGACGCTCATTCCAACGTGGTCCGAGGCTCGTCGAGGAATCCCCGACTGCCAATTGCATTCGAAAAAGCTGACTGCGAATATCATCGACACATGAGCCAAGAGATCCACCACCAAAAAATGCGATGGATCAAACGAACGAGGTACCACATGAAACCAAGTGCATATGGGGCGGACACAGAATGACCAATGCAAGACAAATCATCGGCTGCGAAGGGCCCGCCAGACGCCATCGAATGTGGCTCTAATGAGCCCATAGTGTGATAGTGGCTCAGAATAAGATAATCGAGTACTATTGTTAACCAGTATTGAATGATCGGGTGAATGACACGTGGTATGGTTGTCGCAGGGCCAAACATTATATCGCCTGCCACGGGCCCGCCACTGACACCCCGGAAAGGCCCCGAAAATACGATCGATCGAACGAACGAGGTATACCACATGAAAGAAGTGCATATGAAGCGGTAGGACTGCCCGAACACATATAACCAATGCAAGACAAAGTAACGTCTGCAAAGGACCCGCCAGACGCCTTCGAATGGGCCCATAATGTGATAATTTTTTATTATAAATAATGTGATAATGGTCTAAAATAAGATAATCGAGTAATATTGTTAAGTGTTAACCAGTATTGAATGAATGACACGTGGTATGGTGGTCGCAGTGCCAAACATTACATCGTCTGCCATGGGCCCACCAGACGCCCTCGAAAGGGCCCAAAAAATGCGGGGGGTGCGGCAAACCGTTCCATTGGATTGATTGACTGTCCAGTGGTAGTTTTGTCCTATCTTTTTGTCCAGGATTGTCTGAGCCCTGTACAAAGGTATAGCAGACAGGAAGATCAGCGTGATTTGGGATGTAACCTAAATACATGGTACATATTAGAGTCAGTCATGTCGTCAGTGTCTCATTAATGTAGTCGTAGGCCCGCGTGTGGTCACAAGGCATCACATGCAGGCTACGTAGACGATATTGTCAGCAAGTGAGCTTCTTTTTATACCTTTAGTCGCCCCCTATCATCCAGTCGAGTTTAGTGCTGAGACGCTTACCAAAATGCGATCGAACAGCGGAGGGTAATATTTTGTGACAGTGTTATTGGGTTGCCAAATAATGATTGTAACGTGCTCTTAGGACATCTGGATGGACAATTCACCAACGATCAACCCTGATATTATGGCTATTTCGTGCTCATGTTAGCACTTTTTGTGAAATTTTAGTCAACATATGGAAGCACATATATGCCAAGAAGTGATAACAGCGGGTTGCGTCATACCATCAGAGCAGGAACGGTGCACCATTTTGGAAGAGTCTAAAGGTTTGACATCTTAAATTCTTTACTATTTCCAACGAATAACCATCATCACTCATTGGAATAGCGTACATGAAACCAAGTGCATATGGGGCGGTAGGGCTGCCCGAACACAGAATGACCAATGCAAGACAACTCATCGGCTGCAAAGGGCCCGCCAGACACACTCGAATGTGGCTCTAATGAGCCCATAGTGTGATAGTGGCCCAGAATAAGATATTCGAGTAGGCTACTAGTACTATTGTTAACCAGTATTGAATGATTGGGTGAATGACACGTGGTATGGTTGTCGCAGTGCCAAACATGATATCGTCTGCCATGGACCCACCACACTGTCAAAACGGTGCTTAGAGTATAAACTCTTTTCTGAACACGTTCGAACGTGTCGATAAACCACATCCTGCGGACGGATTGAATCTCCTGAAATACGGATGGCAGAATTCCGAGGGATACTACGAGCCTGAGGGGTACGAGGGTCCTACTGTCTCTGATTACTTCGTCTCCTGCCGAGAGGAGAATTGAAGCACAGGATGACGCGCTGATCTGGGATCATGATTCAGTGATGATGGAACCTCAGGACCTGATTGGACGATGACTCTGAGAGTGTCACCTGAGAGTGACACCGAGAGTTGTTGTGCATCATCTGTGATTCTGGCAGATACGTCACTGTAACTACGTCACGTGACATTAGTGTGCATAGCTAGACAACAACATATAGTTGTTTCCGTTGGTTTGTTGTTTATATTAGTTATTAGCTTTATATAGTACAATCCAGCCTACCTTTCAATATTACCTAGAGTTTGTGATAGTGTGAGCCTCGTAGAGCACGGAATATGTATCAGAGGGACATATATACATGCCGGTATGGGCTGGGGTGATTCGACGCTATGACTCATGACTGCAGTATTAGAAGGAAGTTATTATGGCGTTCGTTGCATATCTAGCCGGCAATTAGTAGCAATTATTGTCATAAATTTCATTTGATGGTCGATTATGTGCCAAATTTGTCGCGCCTCGCTCGCATACGGTATCATCTGTTCTCTATTTCAATTTATCACATAACATTATATGGGCACATGGTTGTTATGGGTTTCGGGCAAACCGTTGTAATTTTTTGTGTAGATGCTTGAGATGGACAAGTTTATGACGGATCATAATTATTTTTTAGTGTTGACCGTTCTACTGAAATGAACACAGCCTTTGTTATTACCCATTTATCACAACCAAATACATATAGCTGAAACGCTCTTCAGTCAAGAGACATCTGCTGCCATTTGAGGGGAGCCGAACCCCCAAATATAATTTTGTTCGCTCTGCGTCAACATCTGGAGGCGCTCCGCTTAGATAATCTTCCACCCGATCTGTCCCCCAACTACCAACACAGATCGCCGCTCTTGGCGACATATTATGTAGACTACTGTTCGTCATTACTGGGGTGCTGTGTATCTTGTTGAATAACACCAATAATATATGACAGACGGACGGACGACCTTGCAAAACTGAAGTAGTTAAAAGGCCTAAAAGAGTAAAAGGCCAAGGGAGATACGAATATGACTCTGTGAGAGTGGGAAACGTCAGCTATTCCTTATACCTAGGCTATTTGGAAGACAACTCCGAGTTGAGAAACACCAGTTTAAACGCAAAACAATTAGAACTAGGATCTGGAACATACAAGACACGGATGATGAATTTCATTAACTTCGTTTACGCTTCGATCGTAGTCCCACTCCGGTTAGAAATAAAAAAAAATACTGTGGGAATTCCGTTGGCGGCGCCTCCCCTCCTATTTCGGCTTAGGTCACGTATGTAAAATGTGAGCCTCTTTGGTTGTAAATTAGGAAGATTGGAACACTTAAGCGCACTTTTAGCGCATAGAGACTTCAGTGTATTTTGCGCTCTACAAGAACCGTGTATTATTATTATTAATGAAACATGCTAGAACCCTGGAATCTCAAATGTTGGATTTGTCATATACATCCGCTTTTCGATTCCTATCATGGTGCCATTTTGGAAAAGCATATGGTACGACCTTAATATTAACACTGACACTCACGTCTTACAGAGGGCATTCGTAAACTGATCACTATTATTCTGAGATATTATAGTATAATATTTATATCATATTCTAATTTCCCCCAGGAGTATTGGCGTTCTGCGGCTTCTTCGAGAAGTTATTATGGGTAAATCATGTTGACATGGTGCCGTTTGAATCGATGGTAGCCAGTATGCTCATTGTTAGAGATGAATAATCATGATGTTACATTCACCCAGTGGTGCAGTGGAAACTTTCATGTTGGTGGGGTTAATTACTCCTACATATTATTACGTATTATCGGGCCACACTATGGGGTCCTCAACTGTAAGCATATGGTAGCAAATACATTTTCTGTCAGATGTTCTGCATGTAATGTGATATTTAGGCTACTTTTTTGAACTGGTGCGAAATGCTCATTTTTGGGAATTTGTTCAAACTAATGAACACATCTGCTTATTCGAAGGTGACGATTATTAGTGACTCGTTTAATAAGGTTCGGGCCCAATCATTGTTAATGGCGAGCGAGAAATGCCTGGTACATGGAACTCAGCACTGTGAGCCATAGGCCTACACTTATTCATTCCATACTGGGTACGAGCGATACTCTGTATGTTTACTCTGGGCCTTTTCCCAGAGTTGGAACCCATCTGGGCCACGTTCGAGGGTGTCTACTGGGCCATTTGCAGCCTCTCCTCATGCACTACTACATTTCATGCACACTACATTTCATGTAGTATCTCGTTCGTTTGATCAAATGCATTTTTTAGGCCCTTTTGTGGGTATCTGCACTGTAAAGAGGTGTTTAGGGGTGAGATGTGTGTTCAGTAACGTTATGTTCAGAATATTGATGGGAGGTGTTTGGTAACTGAACAGATTAAACTAAACTGGTTAAACTATAAGTATAGTTTTGACAGTCTGGTGGGTCCATGGCAGATGATATAATAGTTGGCATTGCAACCACCATACCACTTGTCATTTACTCATTCATTCAGTACTAATATTAGTACTCGAGTATCTCGTTCCGGATCATTATCACACTATGGGCCCGTCTGAGTCACATTCGCGGGCGTCTGGCGGGCCCTTTGAAGCCGATGATTCGTCTTGCATAGGTCATCCTGTGTTTGGGTGGACATATCAGATTGGTTCCGTCTGGTACCTCGTTCATTTGATTGGTCGCCTTTTTGGGCCCGTCCGTGTGCGTCTGGTGGGCCCATGGTAGACGATATAATGTTTGGTACTGCGACATCCACACCACATGTCATTTTCCCGATCATTCCATGCTGGTTGACAATAGTACTCGATTTTTTTTATTTCTGGGCCATTATCACACTATGGGCCCATGTGGGTCACATTCGAGGGCGTCTAGCGGGCCCAATGCAGCTGATATTTTGTCTGGCATGGTCCATCTCATACTATGCAAGGTATGTATGTTCTTTTCAAGCTGGTTTGGACTGGTACCTCGAATGTTTGAACGGTACCCTATTTCGGCCCTCTTTCAGTGAGCCCAGGGCCCACACGCTGCTGATGGACCCCGGCAGACGTCAATATCAGTATATGCCATGTTTCGCCATATAGTATCCCGTGCTCAGATATTGGTACCTCGTTCGTTTGATCGAAGTGCGCTGGGCTGCTGGTCTACATAACTAAAACCCATTTGACGTTATTGAACGTGTTTTAAAAACCTTCCGTTAAAACGTGTTGTGGAATGATTGGGACACATTAATCTTGTGTCTTAACTCATTTCAAACAAAATATGTTTTCTGGAATAGAGCAAATCCTCCCGCGTGAATTCTCGCTGCGACAGAGATGGGATTACAATATGAGCAGTACTAACCTCAGCTGCTTACCGTTCACCAAACTGTTGGCCGGGGCTATATTGTCGCCTCCCGGTGATGGATCAGTACGCTGCTTTCTCCCAGAAAATCGCTAACACAACGACTGATTGAAATGAATAATTGTCAAAATACGGGAGTTTTTACAGTTTCCTCACAGAAGTATTAATTGCCATAGTTATCCTGCGTTACTGTGACAGAAATAGCAGCGTTACATGTTACCCAATAAATTGATGACAATAATTTATACTGCCTCCGGGGATATAGGCTGCAATAATGTTACTAATGCGTGCACGTACCCATTTAATGAAAGGTCTCTCATATACCAGTAGTTCTTAGTAAAAAAAAGTAGATGACATATGGAGTGGATGGTCTACTAGTTATTTCAAGCTAAATTCATCGGTCAATCAACTGTGCCCATAAAACTGTATGTTTTTCAGTCTCCTATATATAGCTGTACCATTGGCCTATATAATACCCGCGACGCGCGTCTGGGTAAATTGTGGTTTTGTGGTGGAGCTGCCGCGGGTGTCCACGCTGCCGCCATAAAGAATATGCGTTAGCGCAATAACGCTTTTTTCTATGTATCCGAAACTTGGTACACATGTCCGCCTCAGTGAAATCTTGAGTTGGTTCTAGTAACTCCACTCCTCTGTACGCCCCACAGCTTTTCACATCCCCCTTTTCCTTATATATCGGAACCACTACACTCGGCTTCCAGTCATCTGGTATTCCTCTTCCATCCATCACATCCTGACACAGCTTCATCAATACAGTAATCCCCATCTCTCCACTTGCAGTTATCATCTCCACACTGACTTCAGAGAGACCAGTTGCCTTCCCCTCATATTCCGCATGGCCTTAACAACTATATATACATTGATATATCGAAGGAAGCCAACGGATAGACACCCAGTGAAATCCACAAATCAACTCAACTACATTTTATTATACATGTGTTAGTGTACAGATACATCGAGATAGCAACATGATGCAAACACGTGGTAAAGCTTCTGCGGTCAGCTGTCTGCGAATGATGAGCGAAGAGCGTAAAACCAAACAACTTTCTGCTAAACTGCAATTTAAATTCATTCAGAAACTGGACCTGACCACTTACAGACATCAAAATATCACTGTTGTGAAGGTGGGAATGTTCCCTCTTAGAAAATATACATTGTGAATGTCATATATACCACTTTTCGAATGTCTACCACAAGATGAAAATTATGAAATATTTTAAGGAATTATTCGATCCATTCGTTGTGAAATGATTTGCGATGTTGCATAGTGGATCAGTGTAGATAATTATGTACTATTCTGAAACGGTATATTTGGTGCGAGGGGCAGCTAACAGAAAAAAATCAAATTGCAGTTCATATTCACTAGAAAACAGGAGTACGCATAAACATGAAATAAAACATCATTTTTAAACCTGAAATGTTGACTCCTAGAAATTATATATTTTGTGCGGCATACCCCTTTTACATTTCTAGAACACTTCACAATAACAAATTTTTTCAGTTGATTTGCATGAGTTTTTCCCTGTACAACTTGTCTACGACAGTACGACATGATTTCGGACAACTTTTGCCATTAAACGAACGTTTAATTTGACCGTTTAAACGTTTAGCTGATTAAACAGAAATTGACAGCCCTAATATGATATGGATTCCATTATTGACAGCAAGAGAATGATAACAAGCTTAGTGAGTGTATAATATATATTCAGATATCTTTATCACTAGAAGAGAAACCAGTGAGTATTACCAGAGAATGTAGTCCTGATCCTGCCAGGAATAGGATGTATTTGGGAAATCGTGTTGACATGAATAAAAAATACTGAAACACAATTTTGCAATGGTGATGATGACTGGAGCCCTGGTTACAATGCAGCGATAACTATAACAATACAAACTAGAGATGTGCAGGCAGTGGACCGCCCACGTGTATATCTTCGCATGAAGATGTATAATAATGGGCCCTTGATGATTAGAGAATTGCATAAACCATGTCTAGTAGACCGTCAATGACATTGGAATGACCCTCATGTTGTTCAGCACCAACTAACGTCCATATCCACCAAGTTCCATTTCAATCCGACTAAGTTAGAAAAATCGCATAAATAATGCGAATCTGACTGCTGATGAACTTGAAATAACCCTCATGTTTTTCGGCACCAAGTGTAGTCCACATCCACCCGAGTTTCCTCCAAATCCGACAAAGTTAGAGAAATGAAAAATTATGTAAGTTTGACCTTTAATGACCTTGAAATAATAGCCCTCATGTTTTTCGGCACCAACTGTAGTCCACACCCACCAAGTTTCGTGTAAATCGAACAAACTCGAACTGCAAAATAGAGGGCGGACATGTGTACTGATTTTCGAATCAATCAAATAAAGTGTTGAAGAGTTATTGTGCTAACGCCTATTCTTTTTGACGGCGGCAGGGACAGCGGAGCTGCGGTGGCTATGCCCCCTACACGCTCAATGCATCCCGGTGATATAATTATCAGATAGGCCGTAACTCAACAGGTTTCCATTTTCCTAGTCACGATAACATTTTTCGTTTTGGCAAATTGTCCAGTGAGTGATTCTATCTACCCAATAACTATAAAACTGTTGACCAATTACGTCAGTGTTTGTAAACAATCTATATAAGCATACACAATGCCCTGTGGCACATAATTTGCACAGCCAACAAAATCTTGTGGAGTTCGATCACAGTGTGACTGCACTGATTTTACCATTATAGCTATAGTTATTGTTATCGCTGCGGTGTGACCAGGGCCAGGACGGTGTCACAGTAATTATTCATCCAAATCATCCTGAATTTCTTCTACCTGATCCTCTCAACACACAGCTCTTAGGGTTATACTCTGACTTAGATGGAGCAACAGCTTATGCTTCTGAAGTGCTTGGAATGGATGATGAATTCCCAACCTCTTGCTCCCCGCGAGGAATTCTGGAGGAGACTCTGCAGATAGGCATCAGAAGCACTGCAAAGAATTTCTCATACTCTGGTAAGTATACCAGTCAGTTTGGATCATAGCTATGAGTTCTGGAAGCTATGTGAAGCTCATCAAAATATTTATGACTCGCAATATCAGTGATGTAGTCGAGTCCTCTCAATCCGAGTCCGAGCAAAAGATCTCCAAAAGTTACGTGGAATTCACGATGATGATCGCATGATGGACGAGTGGTTCAGCACTATCCTTCTAATTAAAATTTATCCATCACAGCGTTGATTGCTCAATTGTTATGATTTATAGGGGGGGAAAAAGGCTCAGCTGTATCCTGAAGTTTTTCGGTTTTGTGATTGAATACTGCTGCATGTAGACTGCTCGTTGCTCCATTAGTGGACACTGATAACCTCCTGCACAACTATTTCATCACCACTGTTCCATGAAATACAATACCTCTAGGTGCATAATATACATACTCTGCAGTCTCCCCCAGTCCCATTTAAACGATTGTTTATATGTACTCCACCTTTTGGCTGTCACTGCTATCATGGTATACATCATACTATGGTCTGATGATGTTTTTCTTGATCTTCCAGGATTGCTGCAGGTGACACTCTTGTCATTCTGCATCGGATGTTCCATTAAAGTTTTCCTGGGTCAAGACTTTGAATGGGACGTCCAGTGTGGACCCAAAACAGTAGGTCTCCTTTGGTGCAAGGCTACGCCTGAGAGTCCAACACTGTCTCATTTCGAGCCTGTACTCCCATTGAATGGTTTGTTTTCTTCATCTGCTACTTACTGGATTAAGAATGATTACTGTCTTCTATATTGTTCAGGGACACTGCTGTCCCTCGGTAGAATACCTAAAGATTATCTGCCTAATTCGGACCTAATGTCACTGCACAGTGTCTGATATGCTTGTCTTTTCTTAACTTGTTCGCTGGGAGACCTTGCTATAACATCGTTGTGTATGTGTGTTTGTTATGCTTTTTCGAACAATGAGTGCTATTGTGATGAACCAATCGAAAAAAAAGTGCATAGTTCCTGCGAGTATCTTCCATTTTTGGTCCAGGAATTCGTGGATAGTGGTCTGCACTAGGTCGTATTCACTACTGAAAACTTAGAGTCATTGTAGAGGTCATCAGATGTCAAACTGTCAACGAGCTGACCCCTCTCACCCTTTTTTTAGTGTGAGGCTATTGAAGGTCACATGTTCTGTTTTTCGATAGGAATAGGAAGTCCAATCAGTACCAGTCTCGAGACCGATTTTGAAGGTCTCAGACTCGGATGCTAGGGTCTCAATCTCGGACTCGGCCCACAGGACTTGGAGACTCGATCCATCTCCATGTCCTCGTCCGAGTCCTTCACTGGTTTTTGTAAGCAAATATCTTGGTTATTTCACTCATAACAACACAAAAGCATCTTGGTGAACATGCTAACACCACTTGGATAACAGCAATGATGCATCTAACACCTTGACAGAGCCTGTTTGTGTTTTTGAGTAGCTTGAGCTAGTAGGACTATTTACACAAATCATCAAAATCAGTTTTCGTAAGGACTCAGACTCGAAACGGAAGACTCGGATGCTAAGGACTCGTTTTCAGACTCGACTCCATCACTGCAAATTCGCGCTGCTGTTCTTCAAATCAATATATCTAACTAAATCTAGAATACTTATATTAGCATATTTTTGGAGGAACAATAAAAAAATCACTATGATATGTGATATAGCCTTGTTTGTGTGTATTGAACCCTCTCTTGGATGGTCCACATCATTGATGGAAACGTTTGATAAAAGCTGTCATTAGATAGCAACAAAATCTCAAATTAGGAACATGTTGTACCTGCACATTGCGGACTGGGGGATCAGAACTCCTGTATTGAGTGGTAAGGGATTTACCGTCAAAGGTCAAATCGGTGTCAATTTCAGCTGAAAAATCTATTTTGAGGGTCATATGAACAGAACATTTCTCCCATTGATGCAAAATCAACCGGTGGGCTCTTGTCCCATGGATAAGTGCATGAACTTCTGTGCTGTGGTAACGCTCCAAATGTGTGCACGTATCACATTCTTATCAGACACTGAGCGCGTCTGAATACTGAATAATCAAAATGTGATCGCGCATTCAGATTTTCCTGCAAACACATGTACGCCAGTGCTTGCGTATCACGCTGATGTCCTTGTATAGGAGTACATCGCTAGCCAGTGCTTGGTGGTATCTGTTTACTCCTTCAGCTGATTCATGGTTTCTGATGGTTCTTGTATTGTACATAAGTTGCTTGTGTCAAATACTTTCACTCCACTAAATAATTATCATAAATGATGTCACTGACAGATCATAGTATAAAAATATATTCTCAATTTGTATATGTTCGATACGTTGTCATCCTTTACAGATAGGGAACCAAGAGCTCCCACTGGAGTCAATAACAAGAAGGGTTATAGGGAGAAAATGCTGACAAGATGCAGTGCTGCCATGTGGGGGATGTGTCAGATCAGCATGGAGGATGATGCTTCAGAGATGAAATGCATCTGTGGCAAATCATTCCATGGTGTTTGTATTGGCTTACCATTTACACCAGAGGGCTTCATCTGCTGCAAACAAAGAGCATCTGGGTCTCCTGAACAACAGTAAGTAATATGGTAATGATCATCCCGATTATGGGAGCAAAGAGTGTGCGGGTGCCCACAGTCATTTTTAGCTCAAACCAGCTACGCTGGTTGAGCTATTGTGATGGGAACGTCACTCTATCTATCTATCCATCTGTAAACTTTTGCTTTTTGGGCCGCCAAATGTTCGTTGTTTAGCCGATGGTAATGAAACTTGGAGACAATGTTTGTTGAATGATGACCCATCTTTGACCTTTTGGAGGTCAAGGTCGAAGGTCATTAAAGGAGCA
>JAUOBX010049325.1:0-13615 GCA_032360705.1 Eupentacta quinquesemita
GTAAGCTAATCCGATCCCCAAAATGGTGGTATAAATAATTACGTCAATATGGTTACAATGAGTCTATCAACAGGAAACGGTGTTACTGTTACTGCTGTCTGTCCTTCGAAGGTACAGAGATTAGCAATTATTGCTAAAATTAAACTTTGTATCAACAAACGCAGTCGCTACAGCTCGGGCTATGATTCTGACAAACATCATTCACAAATAGTAATTCTCAAATGTGAAGAGAGAGTAAATCAACTGGTAATGAAGGTGAAGAGAATTATCGGAATCATTGATACGGGTATGGTAAATATTTGTCAACGAAGGATATAGATGTCTTCAGACAGACTCCCATTCAATTAGTCCCGAGTCCCCTGGGTGTGTCAGTGGAGCCAATAGGATACAGGTGATACATACTGCCAATATAACATCGTGGGTTGTAGGTCCTCTATAGGTCAGTCATCACTCTACAAGAGGCTGTGTTCGCATGCCTTCCATGAACAGAGAAGTTATTCGAGTTCGCTCTGCAAAAGTTCGGAGAAAAAAACCGTTCACAAAACTGCAACTGAAAAGGTATTGTGATGTGCACTGGTGTCCATTGACTATGCAGTGTGCTGATAGTTATACTCTTGCATCACTCCACAATGACTATGTTCCTACAGTACATGTACAATTTATTATATCTGCCTTAGTTGGCATGCAGAGCTCAGAACTAATGATCAACAAATTGCGAGTTCGAATCCACAGAAGCCGGAGGGATTTTCCACAGTGCTGCTGGATACGGTGTGTCTCTCCACTGTCCAACGCTACCCGAGTGTAGAAAGTGCAAACGTGGTGTGCGCCGCCTGTGGCAGTCACAAGTGGCACATTCCAGTGGGACACGTTGCAGAGACAATAGGCCTTGATGCGTCGTGGGATAACATATATAATACGCACTCTAAAGTGCTAGAACGACCAGCCACTGATAATCAGGGAAAACATGCCGGCATGTAAATAGTCAGGTGGCTTAGCGACAAATTCAGGGTAATTGTTACTGGCCAGAAAAAGTTCCACGTTTGATAGGGAGTTCCTCCTCGATATATCCATTGATTTTACATGTTTTATTCATGGAACCAACTCGATCGGATCCGATTGTCCAAGATAGTGGCCCAAATCCGAGTAGCCGCTAGGAATTTCGGAGGACGGCGGGATTAGCCCAGTCGGTAGATCCCTGGGCGGTAGGGCATCTTCGAAAACGAACAAACAATGATGAGTAGACTTCACATTGAGAACGCAAGTTATCAAAGTATCCCACATTACCAGGTCATGTCCAACTGGTCACCGTTCTTCATAGGTTGCTGAATGACGCATTCGACTGAAGGTATGTTTCGATGACAATCTCACCAACTGGCTGGAACCCATGTGCAATAACTCTCCCACGTTGAAGTTCTGGAACAAAAAGTATAATACAATTTTGGCACTTTTGTCCGCGCGATAAAAATGAATTTGCTAGGCGCTTTGAGACTGCAAGCTCTAACAGTCTGAGCAGTGATAGGATATAAGAACCGGACAACCGCTTTGAATCCTGACAATATATACATATTTGCCATAATCAGATAATTATAGGCTAATGACCCGGCGGAGACATCATTTTTCTGTTATATTGGGAACATGTTGCAGAGGTAATACTCCATGTAAGTTGAATGCAAACCGATGTCCTCTGGGAAGTTTACTATTTTGTTTCAAATTTTCCCCATAGTAGAACTACTGTGAACGGGGATTAGCGTTTGACATTCGGGTTAGGGCTAACCCTTGCTTCAAACTGAGCGCGGCTGCACTAAGTTGAAGAGGCCTATTATGTTACGAACGCATACAGGTCTAACCAAGCGATATTTGGAACATTGTGTCAATTTCTGCGTGAAATTCGGTCGGTACTTCATGGCCAGTTTATTAGTAGATGGATCATCTGAGAGGATTTAATGAAATAAATATTCATTCATGTCTTGCTTCAAACGAAGAAAATGTAAATAACCAGTTACACCTCTCAACGAGATCCTTCGGAGGCACAACATACTCTGGCATGATATGAATGCGGATATGGACTAATACGGTGGCATTTGACATTGGGTAAATAACATGGTAAACATTTAGGCTTGTGTTATTCATAACAGAGAAGCATATTATCCTGTATTGAGTAAAATTGTTTATTGCGTTGATCCGTAGGTCTTATTGTTGAAACAGCAGATTTCAGGATAATTCGAGTAGGATCATTACGAAGTAATTCAATAGCCTACATTCTTTTCCGAATGATGGAAAAAATATCGATAACTTTTGAACCAGTGACAAACGGTATCCACATTCCAGGCGATCCAGAGAGGGAAATCGAATGGGTTAAAAGCCGTAAAACCACAGGGGTATTCACTGCCAGCCGCGACACCTGATCGTAAATAAGTCGTTAACTGCTCGCTCGTGACCAACTCCCTTCGATGACTGACCGCAATGACCATAAAAATGCGCTCAATCCATGCCCCCAGGGAAAACCTCCTAAAAATCAGGCCTCAGAACTTGTTACACCACAGAACTCGCAACGCACAACATAAAGTGCAGTCATTCTCTAATGATGGCGTTGAGAGCCTCAATTGGAAGCGTGCATTCCATGATTTCACTAGGTATCATTCGTTCAACCACCATGTACGGTTACTACTTGCGATCAAGAACCACCACTCCCGTACCATCCTGCAACAGTAGCGTAGTCTCAGGTCACCCCTGTCAGGTACTGGATTTTTTCTCCACATACTTACTGCTTACTGGTCCCATAACCCACCAGGGTCGTAGGGGCGCTGCAATGATGAACGTATCAGCTGTCTCCACTCCTGTCGGTCATGGGCAACAGCCTGGGTTCACGCGAAACTCATGCCGGTCCACTCCTCGATGTTGTCGGCCCAACTCTTCCTAGGTCTGCCCCGCCCTCTCTTCCCTCGTACATTACCTTGAAGGATCGTTTCCGACATCCCGTCAGATATTGTCACATGTCTATACCATCGTTATTTCCTTCTCTTGACTGTGGTCAGTAGATAGGTCTTCATAGTGGGGACCATGTTGCTTGACTGTTCTGCATATCTCTTCATTCGTGACATACGAACATCAGTGTTTACTTTCACAGGATGACGTTGCACGAAAGCTTCGTACTAGTTTTCGTATTATATTTAACCTAGTTCGTGACTCATGATAGGTACGAATTATTTTGTAGTAAGTTGAGTACGCCTAGCTTCGAGCATATTCAACCCTGATGTAATGGTGTCACTCAGTGTAATCGTGTTGCTAGTTGAACCCAATATACTCGTAAGCATTGTGGATGTTTCCATTATTTACACCAATGACCAAACAGTAATATATGGATTCATTAATATATTCGTGTCATTGATAAACACTACTTTTAGTCAGCCGGGATAAATTTGCTTGGATAAGCAGTCCGACCATGAAAGCCGTGTTTCATTAGTCCCTCGCGTGAGATATTGGAATTGAGTTATTGATAACTGAATCAACCAATAACTTATTCATTGTCAGCAAATGCATGACGAGGTATATCACGATCGAAGAAAATCACTATTTTCAAATACTGTATGCTGAACAACTGTGATGATCTCACTGAGCAAACTAGCTATCGGTAATAAAACGCGTTCGTTCTAAACAAGAACGATAATTACACAATCGCTCATTGAGCCAACATTATGTCTATAGTGACATCAAGCAGGCCATGTTGGGAACAGAAAATTGCTGTTAATTTTAATTAATATAATCTGTCTTCAAGAAACGGGGATGACACATATCAATACATACAGCAAATTATATTCAAATTTCACATGCATTAATTATGATACAAATATTACCCCAGATACGCTCAAAATAGGAAATGAATCTAAATCACATTTACAAAGTTACATCTAAATCCAAATTTCATAACAATGACCTAGGGTAAGTGAGGGGGTAGTCAGCAGCTTGAAACGAAAAATGGACTTCTTGAGTTGTAAAATTTGTAGATATCGAAGGAATTATTATTTGACACCATATGAAACCATCCCTAGTTCCTTTGAACATTGCATCACTGAATTATTCGAACTGGAAATTTGATAGGGTCTGTGGATGTTTCCAGCACCCCTCGAGAGGGTTTTCAGCACCCCTTGAGGGAGTTTTCAGCACCCCTGAGATGGTTTTCAGCACCCCTGAGGGGTTTTTCAGCACCCGTGATTATTACTTGCGGCAACAGTCACCCTAATTCCAAGATGTTATGTTACTATATGTTTCAGACATATCAGTATTATTTTATTATTACAGAGGAATTATTCACATTCTGCAGCTTATTCCATTTTTTATATCGGTTCTATCATGTGTGGAATGAGCTTGCAGCGAGGCAGCCCTTCGGCGCTGTGTATATCGGTTATATCGGTTATATATATGGTTTTCAGCACCCCTGAGAGGGTTTTCAGCACCCCTGAGGGGGTTTTCAGCACCCGTGATTATTACTTGCGGCAACAGTCACCCTAATTCCAAACCGTTATGTTACTATATGTTTCAGACATATTATTATTATTTTATTATCACACAGGAATCATTCACATTCTGCAGCTTATTCCATCTTTGATATTGGTTTTATCATATGTGGAATGAGTTTGCAGCCAGGCAGCCCTTCGGCGCTGTGTATAATAATGATAATAATAATGTAAATAACTGATGACCTGGGGGGGGGGGATTGAGAGAAATGAACATTCATATAATTGAGTAACCAGTGAAACCTTTCTCGGGAGTACTTAACGACGGAATTATAGTGTACGTAGAAGAGTAGCAAAGTGACATGGGTGACAGTTATCATGCAATTCTGCTTTTATTCCCAACATTTAACACCGGGCCTCCTCCAGAAGTGGCTGTCACCGATTTTCCGAGCAAATCTAGGGAGAGCTATAGCGTGCACATCCATCTTCTGCATTTATGTTTGTTTGAATGTATATTCTGATCAGGTCGGTTAAAACAATTATCAGTCAGCCATCTTGAGATAGATGGCCTGCTGATCGTGAAGATTATAGTTCTACACATCAGCTGATTACCTGCTCTAATTTCAGACGTGCTTCAATGAAGTTTGTCATAATATGCCGCGGTCGTGATAATATGCTATGTTCAAGTAAGCATCCTAATGACCAGAGCTGAATATCAGCCATCCGAGAAGTACTACGACATAAATTTACATTCTCTACTTGGGGCGACCTGTTCAGTTGAACGGTCTCAAATTTATATGGACACGACAACTACAGGTAATTTTTGTACAATCTGCGTTTCAAGCCGAATAAACGTTCGTGGCAATTGTTGCGCGATTCTGGTAATCGGGAAATGCTGCCGTTGAACGTCAATAATTGATTGCAGTTTCCTAATATGGAATATAAACACATAAGTTATGAGTTAGTTGAGTAACGAGACCAGTTGATTTCTTTCGGCCAAATGTTGTTTTATTTATTTGAAGCATGTCATCGACGGGAGAAACCGATATAAAACCACTAGATATCACTAAGTAATGTTACTTATTATTTTTTATTTGTGGAATAACGATGTTATAATTCTCCATATTTTGATTTGAATTTTGACAAAACACATAGATTACCATTTATGGAACGTGGCTATTATGTTCCAGTGGTTATATTAGGTTTCCAGATATGCAATTGGTTATGCCGCGTCTTATATAGCGCACATATACAGCTATAGGACCATAAGTGGAAACGGGTCCAATCAATTCCTTTTCGGTACCAGTGAAACATGAGATCGAAACATTTGTGAACCGTGACTCGCTCAGGGAACTGAAGAACATCGTCTCACTGATCCATAACATTGACCAGAGAAGTTTAAACAGTCAGAGACTGAACTGAACTGAACTATGAATAACAATTCTCTACCAACGATCATAAAAAGAAAGCACGAATAACCATCGAACCCACAGGATCAAATCTCGAGTGTATAGAATACACGATAGCTAACAATGAATGTTTCACCCATTTCATCGGTTGCTATCGGTAGAGATGATACCATCGTAGACTGACACTAACCCAACTTATAGATATCGTATACGGGGTAACACGTGTTATGCACTCATCTATTATCACCAGTAGTTATTGTGTGTTCTACCGTATCAGTATCGATTGGAGATTCACAATAATTGCTATCGATTTTTATCCAAGTAATACATGGATAGTTATAATTTAGTACAAAAGGATCTTGGAACCTAGGTGAACGATCCTCCGGAATACTCCAACAGATTAATTTTAACTGCAGGTGTGGAGATAGTGACACTATAGTGTACTTAGGGGGGGGGGCAAGTTCACACAAAGGTGCACTGTTGGGTTGAACTAGTGTAACTTGGGGAAATTATTCAAATCAAACCAGTTCTCTTGAAGTGCGTCCTGGTCGGCTGCATTCGAAAGTATTTGTCATGAGCACTCCTATCACGATCGAGTGTGTTTTTGTGATTTTTCTCGATTGATGTCTAGTTTGCCGTGGGGGATTCCAACAAAAAAACAGCCTTCCTCTTAGACCTTCCATATGGAACAGTAACTGCCACGAAAAGATAATGTTTTCAACAGAAGACCCGTTGGGAATATGTGGCTGACAAGATGTGGAAATCGCCACGCGAGTCTTAGCAAAAGACCCTTCAAGATATACCGAGGACGGCTGGCGTTGCTTTCGTTGAACGATTTTCGAACTCTGCTTCAGGGTTCTGTCCAGGTAGAATTCTGGTGATATATCTGGGAACAGTTTCCCTTCAATATTTGTTCTGGGTCCCTATATGTAGGATAATGTTTATATTAGGTACGACAGGTGCGTGAAACACACAGGCCAGCAGGTATTTATACAGTTACAAAAGTCTGTTACATTAGCAGGCAAGCGGCCACCCACATTGCCTTGACATTTGTGTAAAATAATATCCGGTGAGTGTGGAATTGGCAAGCATATCATGTCAATGAAGTATTTGAGTATATCGTAAGAAGACACTATATGTTTGGTCTGTGCTCACTCTCGACCCCCTAAGCTAGGCTTTATAAACTGCAACATTGTAATGAGCAGATGTGGTGGCACTGCGGGGACAGTCTTCATCAGATTTGTTTGGTAGTTTTCGGATCTGTATTAATCCCAGTCTCTGCTAACGATAAAATTGTAGTTGTTCCCTCTTCATCGGTTTTGTTTTCATGAATAGTTGAATAAGAAGTGCTTTGCTGATCATTGTTCTACAAATCAATAGCTAGTTTGTGTTCGCTGGAAGTAAATTATCGTTAAACAAAGCTCAGAATTGGATAGTCCGTGGAACTGTAGGAATGGAGTATTCGCACACTCTGTCAATAGCCAAAAGTGTAGACAATTAAGGTATAGACATGAATTTGCATAAATCAATCGGCTGGCATATCGTTATAATCATATAATCAACGCCAATGACTGTGCTTTACAAATGAATATCACTATTATTGAGTAAAACATTGCCTTTTTCGATTGTATAGGTCATCAAGTTTCAAATATTTCCCCTTATATGATATTTTGTGATCCCAGTTATCATTATACCAGTGTCTGGGCTGCGATTTCTGGTTTCCATGCAGGTATGATGAATACATACCTGAAATACAGATATAACGTATGTGGGCTGGTTCATGTTTGTTGATAATTGATCCTCAAACATAGTTCTGGTATTCTGCTCAAAAACCTCCATTGAAAACATATAGGAAGGATATATTGCCGTTATGGGGTCATTTAAACTGTAATAAGGGGAACTCGATTCAAATCAGTACAATTTCGGCCTCATTCGATCCATCGAAAAACGATCCAAAACAGGTTGAATAGTCTGGGGAACTGTGGACATGAAAATGTTACCCAATTCTCCAAAAGTGTGAACAATTCAGAAAAGGACATAATTTCAGCTGAAACTTTTGTCCAGTCAATCATTATCATAGAAGGAAAGCGTCAGTTGTGTTATTCCCGTATACAAACACAGACTACGTATCCTAAATAACATGAAAAAGTTACCAACCTGTCTCCTACGCGTTTACCTGGCATGCTTGAAGCAGTGTGCAATTTTTTACATGAATTCATTAGCATTCGCCAGGCTGTAGATTGAATCTTGAGGGCTTACGCTGGAGTTCTAATTTCTCGATGCATCAAACTAGGTGATCTATGGGGGCGACAGCTTTAGGGGTCCAAAATGGCCTAAAAAGACCTACGCAGTTATTCATGAGTTTTTTTTTACAGGTCTGATAACTTCTAATAAAGCGGCTGAATATCTGAGAGAGTTAATACATTCATAGGACCATAAAACACTGACACTGCCACCGCCAAAGGGAATAGCAGAAGCAAAAGTAGCGAAAGTTGCCCTAAACACTTGACCTCGTATAACTGCATGCATTCTACATGATTTGCATGAAATAATTCATTTCCAAGAGCCTAGATTAGATCCCGAGGGTTCATGATTGATATTCGTAATCTGCCAATTCACCGCACACGACCAATGATACTTTGAGCCGTGTGATACCCGTGCATGTACTATGTAGTGCCCACGATATTCGCATAACATTTCATGGGGTATTCTAACAAAGTGAACAATATCTCATCCCATTCAAATTAACACGACCACCTCACTATCTGACTATGGAGCAGTGGTTTCAGTTTAAAAAGGGGTATCCGTAAAATACCATATTGGTCTTCATCTGTCTTCCTCTGTATACGCATATGCTAACATCAGATAATGCTCCAATTTGCTGAATTGTGATACATAAAAGAGCATAATAATATATGAATCATGCAGGAACTTCAAGCTAGTGACATTTACTAAGTTTGTTCAACCACGGTGCAAGTAACTGTGTACTGCCGACTGACGGGACTGAATAAAAGTAATTCGTAATAACCCCATAATAACTCACTGCACCGCAGTCAACCCGCTAGTCGTCACTTTAAGTACGGCTCTGTCTGGAAAAACAGGAATCGAGCCCGGAACAAGCCGGACTTTTTGTACTGCAAAGCGTCACTGATACCGCTCGGCTACTCTCCCGCTCTTGATTGAGAAAATGTGCAAGTGTTAACATCGAATACATTCTAATTTCCTGATTTGTGGTATATACATTTGCAAAAAGTATAACACTCTACGAAGATATATATCAACCGTATCATTGACATAGTTCGTATGTTTCGTATTCATTTGTGCACAGACTTCGTTTGGTTAGAAAATAAACCCAAAACATAGCCTACATTTCCCATAAGTGTTAGGCCTAGTAGGACCCTATTTGTGCTGTTGTTTCTGGCTGCCCGCCACCTACCCTATCTGTTACGAAATTGTAATGTTTTTGTACAAAATATTGCATGGTCTCACCCCCTTCATACATCAGTGCTCAGTGCTGCTGCGTTGTCATTAGAAAGCAAACTTGCAGTAACTAGCTGTTAATTGACCGTTCCTCCATGTTTGAACTTTTCATTGGACGAGTTACCTGAGCCAATGTATGTTATCTGCCTAAGATCAGAATATTTCTCCATAATGCCTGCACTATTTGATACGGTCAGATGGTATCCGACACTAGGTAAATCACCCAAATGATTAGGACACTGTCAAGATAACCAAGATGATGTATAACTAGGTATAAAATAAATTAACAGAGAAATCGCACTTCACGAGCCTGATATAAACATTGCGTGAGAGAAGGTTTCATGTGGAGTGGGCCTATTTTATTCGATCTATATTGTTCGATACGGTGTTCAAGATGAGAAAAATCGCTGTTGGCACTCACAATGGGTTATGATCAACTGATATTATTTTAAGAATATTTCTGTTTGTTCAAAGACATTGAATAACAGAATACAGTAAACTGGGGGTACTTCGACACGCGGGGTAACTTTGACACTTTTAAATTAAAATGACCGACTAGCCCTCTATTGTTGGAATAGTGTCCTCAAACAAGATCATTAGGGTATATACTAATTTATAAACAATTAAAAGATGCCCTAATTTGCATAATTTTGGGACAGCACCCATTGCCACTGTAAGTATTAATTTAGGTTTTAAAAGTCCCTGAACGATTCACAGCACCTGTAATGTATATATACAAAATCGAATTTTGCAAAGATCATATTCAATTTGATTTTTTTTCCAATCGTTTGCTTTAGCATATACCTGCCCAAGTTGCCCCAAACTGGGGAATCCGTTTTTGTTACTTTACGGTACTACTCTAACCACTTGAGATTGCGAAATAGTCATGGAATACGGTGGAATATGTCAGAGGGCGCTCTTCAGTCATTATCGTACACATCGAGTAAGGGTTGGGCTCTCCCAGTGGTTTCTGAATAATTTAAGGAGTGGGTTTCTGTATTTTTCAGACATTGAATGATGAAATACTACTTCGGCCACTAATATTCATGGAAAACATGAATATATACATAACATTAACATATGTTAAGAGGGCGCTTTTCAATCAATATTATTCTATCAAGTATATGCTATGAATGAGTCATAAAATGAGGCATCGATGCTCTAGACACATTTGGCTACGGTAAACGTCAAAAACGTTATAGAATAGTCATGAACTTATTTTCGATTAGAGGACGCTGTTCAACCAGTGTTTCTTCCTATTTATGCAGACTAAAAATCACTCATAGAAAAGCTGCCCGAATTGTCTTGATACTTGGCTACGCCAAACTCGATTATGTCTGTTCACGATGTTATTGATTCTGTTACATAGATCTCGAATACAGTGTTACTCAGATTTGATCGAAGACTGTACATGGTCCTCAATATCGCGGTCAAAATCTGATAGGAGTCCTATATCGAATGTCGATCTTGATTGAAAGTCTTGAATTGTCTGCACCGACAAAGTGTTACACGAAAATATCAGATTTGCATACCCACTAATAACCTCTGCCCTATTGAATAAAAATGATGATAATACCCTACAGTGCCCTAATGTTCGTCTGCTTGCTCTCTAGGTACAACGTGTGTAAATGGTCGCCTGCTCATGAACGAGACATTTGATTGGAAAAATGGGGCGATTGTCGCAGAGATGTTCGTTCTTTGTGTACAATTTCCCAGGAGGCTAAGGAATTTGATCAATTTGAATTCGCTCACAGTTCTCTAGAGATACATTTTGCTCCGCTGAATTGTGGCCTCCATGCAGATTACCGAAAAATCTTGGAGATGCTCCGTTCACTTTGGGGAAAACAGGTCGTAACTTCTCACTCACTTTCTTCACTATCGATGGCAATGAAAGGAACATAAGTGTTGTAGACGTATAGGAGATCGAAATCAGGCTTCTTAACGCGCTTTACACACACTAGGCCTATTAATGGGTGATTCGGTAATGAAGCTGATGGTGAGATTGAGATCAGCACTTCTAGAACTGTATACTGTATTGCATTGACAAGTTTCTTAGTTATAATAAGCCATCTTCGCAATGTCTGATTTATTTTGTATCAATGCCTGTTTAATTATAGAAGTCTGCGTTTATTGTGAGACCAAACCACATCAAGTCTCACACGTTTGCAGCATAAACAATATAGCATGGAGAATTACTTTCAATCCAAATATGCATGTTAATAAAAGGGGGAACGCTCAGCGAGCGCCATAGATGAGAAACTAGTAGGGACAGTTCAGTGGATATACTCCAAGGACGTATATCAATTCAATCTAGTTATCGCATTAACAAGTTGATTGTTGCGTTATTCTGACCCGCTGCCTGTAATTGGAAAAATAACGGATGGATATGTGAACGCGATTAGCCAATTAAAATCCAGTATTTGAGTTAATGGATAGCTGGGGTGTGGAATTAAGGGATAAGGCGAAGTTGTGAAATTTTCACCGGCGAATAAACAGTTGAGACTCAAAATCCTGCTTGATTACCTGTATATCACAGGATGCGATTGGTATTCAAAGATAATAGGCTAACTCATGAGTTTAAATATATTATGAGAATATACTGTTACGACGCTGTGCATCTCACGAATCTGGTAGAACGTTAACACAGTGATTCTGATGGACTCAGGAAATTCTGGTTTTACTATCTAAATTAACCGATTTGATTGACAATAACTTATAGATAAATCCTGGTATGGTTGGTCTATATTGATTCATTATGTAAATAAATTATGAGATTAATATATAGATACTGTCCTAGAGTTAGCTGGATCGCTGTAGTTATACAAGTCAGAGTAGAACTATCATTCGAAACGATTGATGTGTCCACCACAGAGCACAGTAACATCGAAATCGTCAACGTCAACGGATGACGTTTCACGAAAGCTTTCGTAGTTTTCGTATTATATTTGACCTAGTTCGTGACTTATGATTGGTACGAACTATTCTGTATTAGTTAGGTGAGTACGCCTAATTAGCTTCGAGCATATTCAACCGTGATATAATGGTGTCACTCAGTGTAATCGTGTTGCTAGTCAAACCCGATATACTGGTAAGCATTGCATGCACACTGATAACCAAACAGTAATATGTGGATTCATCAAGATACTAATTCGTGTCATTGATAAGCACTTCTTTTAGTCAGCAGGGATACATTCGCGTGGAGAGGCAGTCTGACCATCAAAGCGTTTCGTTAGTCCCTCTCGTGAGTTATTGGAATTGAGTTATTGATAACTGAATCAACCAATAACCGATTTATTGTCAGCAAATGTGAGGTATATCACGATCGAAAAAATTACTATTTTCAAATACTGTATGCTGAGCAGCTGTGATGATTTCACTGAGAAAACTAGCTATCGGTAATGAAAACGCGTTTGTTCTGAACAAGAACGATAATTACACAATCGCTCATTGCGCGAACAATATGCCTATAGTGACATCAAGCAGGCCATGTTGGGAACAGACAATTGCTGTTAATTTTGATTATTATATCCTGTCTTCGAGAAACGGGGACGACACTTATCAATACATACATCAAATTCTTTTCGAATTTCACATGCATTATTTACTAATACAAATATTACCCCAGATACGCTCGAAATAGGAAATGAATCTAGACCACATTTACAAAGTTTCATCCAATTTTGACGAACCATAACCAAATTTCATAACAATGACCTAGGGTAAGTGAGGGTGTTTTCAGCAGACTGAGACGAAAAACGGAAAATGGACTTCCTGAGTTGTAAAATTTGTAGATATCATTTGTAGATAACATTGCATCACTGAAATATTTGAACTGGAAATTTGATAGGGTTTGTGGTGATTTTCAGCACCCCTCGAGGCATTCTCAGCACCCCTGAGGGGGTTTTCAGCACCCCCTGAGGGGGTCTCCAGCACCCATGATTATAACTTGCGACAACATTCACCATAATTGTTACCAGAATGTTATGTTACTATATGTTTCGGACATTCATTCAGAGGAATTATTCACATTCTGCAGCTTATTCCATCTTTGATATCGGTTTTATCATATGTGGAATGAGCTAGCAGCCAGGCAGCCCTCCGGCGCTGTGTGTAATAATGATAATAATAATGTAAATAAATGATGACCTGGGGGGATTGAGAGAAATAAACATTCATGTGATTGAGTAACCAGTGGTACCTTTCTCGGGAGTACTTAACGACGGATTTATGGTGTACGTAGAAGAGTAGCAAAGTGACATGAGTGACAGTTAT
>JAUOBX010049436.1:0-13612 GCA_032360705.1 Eupentacta quinquesemita
GAATTGTCCGTAGTGAGAATGATATTCCCACAGTTTATGTGCATTGTTGATGCTTGCCAGCTGGTTGGTTAATGCATCTGAAAGTTCATACCAAGAAATGACAACTAAAGAAAAATATGGTCATATTGGTTTTGGCTGGCGACATGTGTCCCATGGACATTTGTGAGACCATGGTGTCCCATTTACATGTGAAACAAATATTTCCCATTCATGGGACATTCTAAGGATGTGTGTATAGCAACTGGTCTTGTAAACACATATTTTGGGGCAAGTTTCACGGAACCTGTTAGGATCTGGAAAAAAACTCAATGAATTGACACCATGAAGCCATAATCTTCTTATTGATAGAATCTGCCATGTGGCCGAAATGACTTTGATATCCGTTACAATAACTTCATATGACATGTGTTGTGAGCGTATTTAATGTTTTGTCGTGAGTATATCTCGTATGCTATTCGAACTTCCTGTGAGCGTCTTGCAGATCTATTGCACGCATGATGACCATGACATGTCACAAATCCCGCACTCAATTGGTAGCGAAGACGCTTCAGAAGACAATTAGATATACAGATATAAGAGAATCGATACTTCGCTTGTGGTAGAATGAACAGTCATGGACAATTCCCCTGTAAGTGACGGATGGAATGCAATTATATTTGGAGACAAACTCATCAGAATATTTTCCAGTTTTTTCGCATTATAGATTCATTATGGCACTGCTTTTATTTTCAAGAGAGCAACTGAATTGTGTGACCTTCCATGAAATTGTGGGAATAGGCAAACCACTGTCATGACTGTCAGCGTGGGAGCAGTGATAAGGGATGCAGCATCACGCGTTGTAACATGAGGACAATGAACTACTCACCATTCATTTGGGTTATGAGTCTCATCCCAATTCCAAACTAAAACATTACCATCTGAAGCGAATTCATAGCATTTATAGCATTTTCAACATCAGATCACAGTGATGGGAAGGACGAGAACTCTACAACAACTGAAGTTTGTCATCTTCAATATCCTACTATAGCTAATATAACATGAAAGAAGTATCGTACACATAATATACATTTATTAGAATACTTCCCACACTGCCTGGTGCTGAATACCGACAACGTATACCGCGGTAGAGCTTGTACTGGTGGATAATACGGATCTTGTCGTAGTTAGGGTGATCTTCAGCTGACTGTTGGTAGATACACCTCAAAATTTGAAAGCAATGATGGGAAGAAATGTATTCTATTTCAAGCGAACATGTGACTGATGTATTTGAAATTTCATTATGCGGCACTTTGAACTTCGAGATATTGCGCTATATAAGAACTGGTGTAATAATTATAATAATTAGGTTGAGACTGTTCAGTCGAATGTAGTACTATGGCTAATATAACACGAGAAATGTACCGTATATATGATATAACTTGTACTCAATACCGCGGTAGAGCTTGTAAAGTTGGATGATAAGTACCTGGTGTAGCTAGTGGTTGTTATGTTGATCTTGTGACTGTTGGTAGATACACCTCAATGCCATAGCCGGCTGTTTCGTTACTGGTTGTTTGTTCGTGAGGTTGCCGATATCTATACTGAAGAGGCACGCTGTGTATACGTATCATGATGTATGATTTCGGATTGATGATCATCAGTTCAATTGAGGCAGAATGTCATGGGCTTGATTGATTCGGCCTCCAAACCTCCGAACGTATTTGAAGACGGCGGAAAGTCAATACACTTGTTATGACTAATGCCTAAATTCTTTCTTTGATATATACAACAACAGCAGTTGTTATATTTTCGTTCCAATAATCGTAAGAACATAAGTGGGATCGACAACACGAAATGTATCCTGGTGGGCCTCTCACATGAAGTTAACCATTATGACTTCGCCTATAGAAGATTAGTCAATAATATACAGGATCACGACCTCGTTCGAACGTATTTGGAGTGCTGTTTCAATTACCAGGAGGGCAGAACAACCAACGATAGCAAAAATACGGATTGTATCCTGTCCAGGCCTCCGCAAATAATAGTTAATCCTAACGAAGATTGATTACTGGTAAAACTTGTACAAGTTGGATAACGTCCTTGTTTAGGCACGTCCTCACCAGAACATACAGTTTTGCGTGAGGTTGCACAACACTTCTGACAGATCAGAGAATTATTACATGTTGGAATGTTACCAGGTTACCAAAAAGTATATTGGATCATTTACAAAAAATCGTTCGTTGTTGTTCGTTCCAATAACCTAATATCCGTTACACAGCGCGAGGTCCCAGTGAATAATATTTCCGCCATTAGTTAACTTCCCCTTGAACTAGGTAACTACAATCTTTGTTAAAAATAATAGGACACTACAGACCCGTGTAACAAACGTAGTGCGAAAATCGCAGAACTAAACCCCTCACACCCACCTCCAATGCTGCGCCCAACAAACGCGCTGTCAAATACCAACATTGAATGGGGGAGTTGGGGTTCCCATCTATTCTTGTCGAAGATTGTCTGAGCCCTGTACAAAGCATATGGGAGCTACGATCAGCTGCCAAAAAGCTGATTTTGGTATGACACATTGTCATATATCGTGAGAAAGGTTGATGCAGTTATTCCGTAAAACATATACAAACTGTACAGATACTTCACTATCAGTACGTACAGGTACAGGCCCATTGCTACTGCTCGCATGAGTTTCAACAATTACGACTATTTTTTGAATTTATGAATTCAATGGAATCAGCTGTTCCGAGTGGCGCTATTCAGTTAGCTTGCGAGAGACAGGGATATGAAGGAGACTGGTATCCATTACGTAACATTAATCGTATTATTTTTAATTACGTCCTGGATTATTGTTGTCCAGTAGCACCACCTTATTCATTCCTTTATCACGCCAAGGAACTGATTATATGCTCTCCAAATGTGAAATAATGTTATTTTGAAGTTGCTAAGTTACGCGAAAAAAGTCAGTGCTATATAAAATGCGCTCTAGTGAATGCAATTAATATCCACATTTGTAGACGTGACATTAACCTGAGCTTGATTACAAAAAATATAAAGTGTTATACTGCCACGGTAAACACTTGACCTAGCACGGTCGACAGTAGACCTCACACAGTCGATGTGTTAAATGGTCGACCGTAACTTAGTATATAAGTGTTTAGGATATCAAACCTTTTATTATTAACTAATGATGGTTGACCGTGTGAATTTCACCCTATTCAGATCTAAATATGACAGTCCGGCAAGATTAACAGTTAAGACAATATATACTTCTCATTACCGGTACGACAAGTTTTCAATGCTCAATAGTCCATAGGATACATTAAAACAGTGATTTATAGTGGTATACCGTTGGTCTATCGAAGCCGCTGGGCCAACCATAATCAGTTTTGGTCAAACACACTTTGCTACCCAGGGTCATATATTATACAATTGGGCCACCAAAATGAGTATGGACATTACCTGAATAATCACCTAATTGATGCCAGTAACAATTATTCCCTATGTTCATTTTCACAGATATGGTGTACCCTTGTCCACATGTGCCATTTCCGGCAAAAATCTATATTAACTCTCGCAAGATAGTGCGCAGCCAATAGGGTTCCTAGATTTGTACAGGCTCACTACAGACCCGTGGCACGAACGTAGTGCGAAAATCGCGGAACTGAAACCCCCACTCCCCCTCCAATCTAGCAACAAACGCGCTGTCAAATACCAACATTGAATGGGGGAGCGGGGGTGTCCCATCTATTTTTTCGAAGATTGTAAACTAACGCATAAGTTAGTCTAGCTAGATCGACTAGTCGATGATATTTGGGGAACCACAGCGATTTGAATTCTAGTAGTCGCGCACTACTAGCTACTTATGGGGTTTATCGAATTGGCTGCTCGTTATGTATAGTACTGATCGTTTTCCATGATAAGGGTTGGTGTTAGTTTAGGGATTAGGGTAAGCGAAAGTGAAAAGAGGAATCCTTGTTGACTTTTCAGACTGTTTTGCGAATGATGTGATCGAATGTATACATATTTAATCACACATCAAACAAAATACTCACACTAGTTCCTTCAGCATTGTACACTGTGATAGCTCGGTAAATGCTGATTACTTTCAAATTACAATTCCTCCAACACACTCCACATATGGAAAAATATTAACATACTATAGATATAGAATAGAATACTAATTTTAGAATACTTGATATATTACCTTCAGTTCAGCATGAACATGCTTCGGTCAGAATATACCGACGAACCCTTTATTGCTCCACCTGCCACTCCCTTTCATACATTTAATAATGATCTTCATACTTACACTAGTTCCTTCATAGCGGCACACTGTACCGTGAAACCCAGTATACCAACTACTTCTTCATTATTCAACCTACTGTCCCTGTCCGCGATCCACAGCTTCTGTAGTGTACTCAAGATTGGTAGAGAGAGCTGAGAGAGCTGAGAGCTGAGAGCGAGGCTGGAGCCAGACTGATCTGCCAAAGGTCTGCAGCCGCCTATGAACAGATGGCTGATATGAATCTATGAACAAGAAGTGAGATGAATGCTATTATATGTCGATATAAAGGTCCTTGTATTCGAAGCTGTCCTTCTGTACAGCAGCTCATCTGCACAGTCGGTATTCGGTTCATTGTATTCTTCGCAGCACACAATGAAGTATAGAGTGAGGGACTAGTTTGGTTATACTCTGGTATATTTGTACACTGTAGTCGATTAATGTATGGTCATGTGTGTTGAACAGATAGAACAAAACAGCAATGTGGTAAATGTGCTAGAGAAAATAGGATGATGGATATCATAATAGCAATAGTTATTATTAATGATAATAATGATAATAATAATAAGTTGGAGAGTCTTGGCCTCGTTGGCAATGTCCTTGAATGGATTCGTGAGTGGCTCCATAGTTGGGCAAATTGTCGCTAGTGGTGTTCCACAAGGATCGGTTCCTGGGCGTATATCAACGATTTTGAGGATTTATCACATTTCAAAGGTCGTTTCAACTGATGATGTGGCTATTGTTCAGAGGGACCTAAATTCAATCTTCAAATGGTTTTCCGATCGGCAAATGTTTTCCAATGCTGATAAGTCCGAAGTTATTCTCGTTGGCTATCACAATCGCAACCCTCCTTCAAGTCAATCCTGCAGACGATTTCGGCGTTCATCTGGAGTCGTCTTTGAAGCTTCCCAATCAGTGTGCTGAGACTGTCATTGGATTATTGGCTTGATCAAACGTCACTTCATTTTCCTTGACAATGATATTGTGGTCAGGTTGTTCAAGCAACTAGAGAGACCACACTTAGAGTATTCGGTTCAAGTGTTCTATACTTATCAAAAGATAAACAGTTGAATGATAACGTTTGAAGGAGGGCTACTAGACTAATCAGTTGGCTGTGTGACTTACATCGCGAGAACAGATTAAAGAGGCTAGGTCTAACTTCGATGAAGCTGCAGCGAATTCGGAGTGATTTGATTCAGGTTTTCAAACTTATCCATGGACTCGATGGTCTTTCCTTCGAATACTTCTTCGAGTGCTCCAATGTAACTGCCAATAGGGGGCCATTGCCTCAAGCTCCATGGCAAAAGCTGCAGGTTGGATATTCGTAAACACTTTTTCTCGCAGAGAGTAATCAATAAGTGGAATAGCCTCCCATGAGATGTTATGTAATCTACGAGTGTCAGTTTATTCAATAATAGCCTTGATTTGTTTTTCAAGAAATGTGGGCGAATTCTTTAGGCATTGTTCTCTCTCATTTTTAAGTTGTTGTGGTTTCAGGGTCGTTTATGAGGATGTTGTCCTTCCAGACCCTTAAATACTGAACTAAACTACTATTATTGTTACCAGCCGATTATATAACCATTATTGGTACTTCGTCTGCAGTAATCAAAGTATACTATGGGTTACCGGTAAAAAAAAGGGGTTGGGAAGGTGTTCCACCTGAGCACATTTCGTTTACATCTTCTGTATTCAGAAGGGACTGACCTGATTATATGAGTAACCATCATAGGGATAGAGAAACCTCGGGAGTGGTGCATTATCTATTAGTGGAGAAAGTTCGGGTTCGTGGCGTCTATTTAAAAAAGAATGTTCACCAGTGCTTCATAATAAATGTGAAAAAACATCAAGTTATTATTTCGATGTAAAAGTATGCACAGAATTTGAAGTGAAATCAAAACCAGTTTAGCTAAGGTGCACTTACTATGGCAATATTTACCAATAACATAGAACTACAATAACCGAACATTATACAGATAATCACTTTTGGGGAGCATTGACTAGACATTGGCTATTTAGAGTTGACTATATGCTCGGTTAGGCAAAATTCTGCCCCGTTCCCCGTAGTTTGTATGGAGGACAAAGTTGTGAGCATGCACACACACAATAAACGCCGACGCGAGTATTATAACGACAAAGGTAGACTACGAACGTGTTGTTGTTAGTGCTACATAGAACCGAGAGGGCCTGACAAGCCTTCATTCCGGGAATGAAATCATATGATATATTATTCGAGGTTGAACCTGATTTATTCAAAATAATATTAAGTACGGTATCATTATAATACATGTGTACAAGTTCCCGCGGGAACGCTCGGTCAAGTCTCCGTTCGATGTCCGGCAATACCCATGCAGCTTCACTGGCAATTGTGTTGCAAATGATTAGCCGTTGAATCCCGGCCAATTGTGCTGTACAAATCGCGAGTCAGCGACTGGACAGTGATTAGACTAGCCAGTCAACTGTCAATAAATACTTACCTCTAACTACTTCCGGAAAGCGAAAGATCATCTTGCATATCTGCTCACACAATGTTAAATAATGTGTCTCGGTGTCTGTATAGGCATATCATACACCCCTGAATTCTGTTTTCCTCTATTTCAAATGCTTGTACTACTGCATTAATGTATAGGAACTAAGATGTAAAATTCAGACGCGTGCTTAGTCAATCGTTGTCTGGGAGAGGGTAGTCGACTTTTTCCAGACTTGCTCTTCAATTGTAAGGGGCGCTGCATCGGTTTTGATCTGGGGATAATGTTTGAACTTTTGCTGTATCGAGTAATTAGAAAAAACGCTTACCTTTGACTGTTTAATTCCAATGTCGATATCCAAACATCAGCTGCTTTATTCACTTTTCTGTTACACCACCACATTTCGGATATGTGTGGTAACTATTCAAACCTTTATACCTGACACTGCATCAGAGACTTAAGTAGCTTCCGCCATACTGCACCAACATCTATGATCTCCTCAGAGTAATTCTGTACGTTTTGTCGAATGGACTGTGTATGTTGATATCGCATCGTCGAAAGTATTTGGCTCAACTTTTCCAACATCCTATATATTCCACAAGTTATGTTTTATTTAAATAGGAGGTGACCACATTGAATATCAGTTCATGATGTGTTCATGCGTCTGCAATCCCATCCAACTGATATACTGTACGAAACATTCATTTCAATAATAAAGTAATATATTAATAGTAATAGTAATATTTCAAAAATTCTGATACTACGTCAGAAATTTCAGGAGTTCCAGCAGGAAAAAATATTTTGAAACATAACCAATAGTTTCGTAGGTTGTTTTGCCAGCAACGCCTTGTACCAGCCTAGTTTAGTTCCCAATAATTTAAGTTCAGATTCAAGCCGATATCAGAATATAGGTTAATTTAAGGGTTCACCGATTGAGGGGTAAGCCCTTGTAAATTATACCGATTGGTTTCTCAAGGAGCCCCTTACTGAGCGAGGAAGCTGTATTTATTTGCTATATTTGTGGTACTGGATAACACACTGATGATTAAACGATCACGAAACACTGTCTCAGCTCCATACGTGGTATCGGCAGAGATAGCATGGTTACATATTGACGTGTTGATTCATAAATATAAACGATGTTACACTACATATGCCAGGTAATGACTACGGGGCCTACATACCCACGTGGTGCACTACACAGCATAAATTGGGCATTCTTATGAATGCATTTTCATCATACCTAAACTGTATTATCATACCTAAAATGTACCATATGAAGCGGGAGTCAGACATTATTGCAAGCAACAAGAGATCGGGATTTGTATTCGGGCATGGGCAAACTATGGAGGAATAATGGCGTTGGTCATTTCCCGGGAGAAAATTCCAGACACTGTTATCCCATGCACTCCCTCCAAATTAGAATGGCCAGTAGATTGCGTGTATCACCCAGTTCGTATTAGTAATTTCATGGGGTCTGAAGAACTTTTGCATCGTTTTCCCAAACTCATGCAGGCGTTGTTGTATTGTTATTTTTGTTGCTTAGGTTTCGGATATGCATGCGCCATCGATACATCTCCAAACTCTAACCTTATAACTCCCGCTTCGTGTTTTTGTGAATATCATTTGTTATTGTTTATGTAATTATGTTCTATATGTTTCCATGAACGAGGTTGGAATGAAGTTGATTAAAAAATCAAATCAAATCAAACTTCTCGTAAAATGAATCACGATTAGTTAAACCGACTTACACCCGCCGCTGATGCCCTTGTCAGTTCTCGGACTTTCCACTCATTCTGGTTTCTATGACCCATGTCAACGCGTCCTATCCAAACGGCGCCTGAGCCATATTTCTGTGAACAAAATAAAAAACACAACATTTTCCCTGAGATTACCCAATGTGACAATATTAGTACACCACTATTAGGTGACCGTCCTAACGACTAAAGACATTAATGTATCAATGTATTTTTGACGGACGCAACAGGCTGATATTCATCGACTTAGAGAAAAACAGTCAGAACAGTGTTTTGGGTGTGAACAAATATTGTTCTGAGAACACATAGCGTTATGAGTGGGGACATTCCAGCGTTCTCAACTGAGAACGATGGGTGTTCTAATCCAAAGCAATGCAAAAATGCATTTATTATTCAATGTGGTGAAACCCAATGAATATTTGCAGTCATGATGGCGTATGTATGTATGGATGGATGGATGTGTGTGACGCCTAGTCCAGCCTGACTGTTCGATCAAGCTGAAATTTGGTGTGTGGGTTCTTGAAGAGGTGTACAGAAACGCTATTCATTTTGGTCCCGATGGGGGGTCATTTTTGGTCAAAAATGGTCAATTGTGAATTTTTTTGCGTTGGTTTCCAACGATACCTAGATGAACGCTATTAATTTTTGTACCAATAAGGGGTCACTTTTTGTCCAAATTTGGGAAATTGTGGAATTTTGATAAAAGTCCAGCCTGACTGGATCGATTAAGCTGAAATTTAGTGTGTGGGTCTGCTTTGGTCGAAATAGGAGAAGCTCATACATTTGTTATATGTTATTGTTGGCTTGTATAGAATAGGCAGAGTCAAAACTGCCCGATTGGATCGGTGGGTAGATTGACCCTGACCAATTAAACCGAAATTGAACAAGCTCTCTCATAGAATTCATCAAGAATATGAATGATTCTCCTAAACCACAATGAATCTCTATAAGCCTCTATTGGCTTCCTGGTTTGATTCATCGTGGTGAAACCCAATGAATATTTGCAGTCATGATGGCGTATGGATGGATGGATGGATGTGTGTGACGCCTAGCTTCAAGCTAGGTGGGTTTCTGACGATGTGTACAGGAACGCTATCCATTTTTGTACCGATGGGGGGTTATTTTTGGTCAAAAATGTGAAAATTGGAAATGTGGATATTGTTGGAATATTTAGCATGTAATCAGGCTTAGTCCAGTCTGACTGGACCGGTCAGGCTGAAATATTGATGATGCGTACAGGAACGCTATTTATTTTTTGTACCGATGATCTGTTTCGGGGCTTTGCTATCAGATGTATCGTCAGATAACCCACGTAGACTCCTGCTCCGATGTATTTAAAAGAAAACATGGAACTGAAGGAGTATTAATAAAACATTCATCTGACCACATGTATAACACAGTGTTTTTTGGCTGAGAGTATATCCTATATCGATCAGATATTATCTTCAGATCGTTAGGAATTCAAATTGGATATTTCTTAACAGTAGCTGTTGCCTATTATCCTAGGAATTTGGGTCGTTGTTCTCCCACATCATTATTATAACCCAACAGTTATAGCCTTGGAAGACACAGCAGCAGCTGCACCCATGCCACTTGTTTACTGCATGTACAATATGAAGGTAACAATACAGTGAGTTGTATCTTACGTTATCAACGTGTAACATACAAACACTATGTTCATAAGAACCGGACATTAAGAAAATGAATCCCATGTGAAATACTGACATTTTCTCGTTTACTATTTACGTTATCGTTCATCAACGCTCCCATCTTAGAATTGAATAATTCAGTCATTGAGTCATTGGTTACAATCTCAGCGTACTTAAAATGATACTTATGGCCAATTCATGTACTTGTGAGTTAGTATTGACTTTTTAGTTTTGAGTTGGATTTACCTCTGTGGCCTGTTATATTGAAACACAAACACACAGACCAATATGCACTCCCATCCTGTTACTGCGACAATTAATAAAATGCATCCCTCTAAATAACCATAAATAAAACGCAATACATTGTGCGTTTTGAGGTTCGCGCGACGTAAACACATGACTATAAAATATCCTATGGGCATATATAGTTTAGGTTAGATGTTCCATAATGTAGTTTAGCGGAATTGCATACTTACCACCCACTCGCCCTGAATCAGGTTGAGACGATAAACAAGTCCTCTGAGGCTGGGCATTAGAACTGTAATAACATGTGAAAATACATAAATGATGTGAGAGCCGGAGAACGCTGAAACCGCATTTTTTGTATGACCCGGCTTGGGAGTCGTCGA
This sequence comes from Eupentacta quinquesemita, assembly GCA_032360705.1. Taxonomy (NCBI): domain Eukaryota; kingdom Metazoa; phylum Echinodermata; class Holothuroidea; order Dendrochirotida; family Sclerodactylidae; genus Eupentacta; species Eupentacta quinquesemita. The sequence continues at coordinate 10,771 of JAUOBX010049436.1, forward strand.
ATATATATTTAATTATGTAAAATTGTTCCTCGTCAGAATCGCGTGTTTAGTGACATTTTGCTGATGTTCACACCAGCAAAGATGTATGATGCCTTTGGTGGCTGTGGAAGAAGAGTGTATACTTAGTTCAACGCTAGTGGAAAACTGGTAAATCGGCAGAAACTCCAATAAAAACCAAACTGCCTCAGGTCATGCATGCTGCACCAAATCATCACTTCGCAAGTGACTCCACAACTATAGGCACACACTTCATGAAAACATTTGATACACTCCCAACTGCAGTACGGTAGATTCCCGGATTTTCTAAACAGGTGTTAACGTGTGTACTCTAGTGCAACGAGGAGTCGCTCTCGTATCCATCTGCGCAGTTGTGATAGAACACGCCCACGAGCATACATATATATGCGATCACTGGCAACCTCGACCTACAGTAGGTTGCCACAATTTCCAATCAATTGTTCGCGTGTGTACTTTAGTCTAAAGGTGATTCGCTCTCGGCGATCAGAGCTCCTCGTGTGCGATTGTGATAGGGCACGCCCACGAGCGGAAAATAACTCCCGTGATCATTTAGAAAATAGTTTCATTGCATTCTTTGACCCTCAAAACATAGGTCGAGAGACTGTTTCTGTCGGGATATTTGCATTGCAGGTCGAGTGACAGTGAAATGTTTATTTTCCGGATATGGCAGCACTTATTTGCATGAAATGTCCCGTAAGTCATTCCGACGAAATGTTAACATAGCTAATCGTTTTCTATGCCTAATTGTGACCCTAGTAGTGCTCATTAGAAGTAGATTTCCTGGGGGTGCACGGTGACCTTCCTTTTTCGACTAGACTAGACACTGAAGATACTGACAATTATGTCTAGGCAGCATATGTTGCTCACCAGACCCCGGGTATCCTGTGCTTGAAACGCGAATCACAGCTTATTTTTACTAGCAGGCTATGTGATGAGAAAATGGCGCAGTCTTTAATAGCAGTACACGTACTCCATGGATGCAAGCACAATTCCGGCTACTATGGAGTAGGTAGAAAAAACAATCATTCAAGTATGCATGAATCAGGAGTGATTTCAGCCATCTTAGAAACGGAAGATTGTTTCCTCTGGAACGTAGAGAGTTGTGTTATCGTATTCCCGATTTTCATTTATGGCTAACTGGCTCATGCAATGCAGCATATATTGTGTTCTCCGAGATGGTGATTGTGGTTATCGTGAATTAGCTATAATATAAAAGAATATAATATCGGTTTTGTCCCGCTTCTGACTAATTTATCAGGGGAATTGTCTACCTTATCCGCCCTTCTGGCCAATCCAGTTGAAGAGACTCATTCAGTACAACTACTATGTTTTTTCAAGATGATGGTGCTAGCCATGTAGGGTTTGGAGGTTAGAGTGACCCTGATGCGATACGAATCTCATGTCATTGTGTTTCTGATCCTACAATAACAGAACCCGGTACCCCATTTGAGGTTTATGACCATTAGTTAAAAAAATTAGGACATATCAAGTTTTTCCAAGATGGGGTCGGCGGCCATCTTGGATGTGAGGATGAGATTCAAACATATGGAGTGTTATTCCATTGAGTTTCTGATGCCAGAAATAGCAGAAATCAGAACTTCAACCATCTTCAGCCATCCGGTCCAGGAACTACATTATAATATTTTCAAGATGGCGTCGTCCGCCATTACAGATTTGAAGATCAAGATGAAAACAAATCTCAAAATACTCCATTCCATCATGTTTCTGATGTCAGAAAACGTGAGAATTGACACTCACTTCATATATTTTGGTCATCTGGTCCAAGAAATGCAACTTTACTGTTTTTTTCAAGATGACAGCGGCAGCCATTTTGGAAAACGGCAAATTTAGCACATTTCTCGCCTTTTTGGGCAGGTGTATGAGAGCTCATTCTCTTCAAAATTGGTAAACTCCCCAAATCCACTGAGAAATTTAAGTATCCTCGAAATGGTCACGGGACCTCCACTAACATGTACAGATAACTGATACACAATCGCATTGCCAAATGATACAATATTGTGTTGCTAACGTTCACATCATTGTGCAGCCTTCTGGTACACTGGTTCACCATTGTGCATTAAATTAGTACACGATCTCCCAGCAAAATATTACAATATTGTGTAACTCCTAACCTAGGGGGTTTACAAATATCACTTCCACTGGCATGTCTCCATAGAAATTAGTTTTCATTTTATTTTCACAGTATCCATTGACTGTAGAACAAATACCCCCTGGATGATTGGAATCGAGCAAATTGGATGAAACTTAAATATGCTCTCCATATTCCATATTATTCGAACAGCCCTAGAGAAAATAATATCCTCAGGACAAAATGTTTCTGATGCTCACCTACGGGGATTCCTATTTCTGTCATATTCTATGAACAATTCTGTAAGTTTTTTCAATCTAGATCCCATCCATGGTTCATGTGTGACACGTTTTGAAAAAATACCTCTTTCGTATTGCGCAATAATAGTCTTTGCTCCTTTCCGCCAACTTATTGGCTGAATTACGATTTGTGGTTCGGATTACCATGGTGTACTTTCCCCAAGGTACATTATTAAATGAATTCATATTCACATGACTTTCGGCCTTCAAGAAGGATGAGGGCCAAGATATACCAAATGGTTTTTGCCACTATTTCGTATACCCCAAAGTCACCACTCCACCGGAAGACAACATTTGTTGGGTAAATACTATATTCAGTATGAAGGTATAGCGACCGGAGCCCCAATTACGGAACACTCCAAATGCACCAATACTCAGGGATGACAGTGAGCATCACAGCTTCTAATGCTTCAACATGGTTCCACCAGTCTTCATT
>JAUOBX010049547.1:0-13611 GCA_032360705.1 Eupentacta quinquesemita
GATTGTTACTTAGCTTACGTGTCCCGATGAAGAAAGGGATAACCCAATAATTATAATTTCAGGAATTAACTCGGACGGTAATTTTCCTATGCGACTGAAGCTGATGAACCGTTAGTTTTGCGCGGGTAATTTACCCTAGCGTTCAGATCATGAACGCCTAGCGTTCAGAATCCGAACGCCTGGCATCTGAGTATGAACGCTATGCGTTCTGATTCTGACCGCGATGTGTTCATAATCTGAACGCCTAGCGTTCATATTTCAAATGGATCGGGGGTTACTTGAACGCCGGCGTCAAAAAAGCGTCCGCTCAGCCAATGCCGAAGAAACCGACTATCCTGACGCTAGTGATCTACTAAGGAGGATGAATTTATAACGCTAGCGTTAATGAATTGAACACACGTAGACCGATAAAATCGCCAGACTGGACGCTACATGTTATGTGATAGAACACTACATGTTCTGAAGTACCCAGTAGAACATATTCCGGACGCCTGACGCGTCCAAGATGACGGGTCAGGCGTCCGAAATATTTGCAGTGATATGGATTCTCATCGGATCAGAAATGACCACTGACTGCCCGGCTGTCAACTGGCTTGTGTCTTATGATAAACCAGTTGTTATTTTAACGAATAGCTATAAACCTCTCTTCATTCCAAATATGGACGATAAAATTGGGAATTTGCAGCACAGTCCCTTTGCGGAATTTCCTCATGAGACTGACTGGATTGATCAAAGAGTATTGACTTGTGTTATCCGTCAGTGCCCATAATGAATCGGGAATACGTGTGAGCCATGAGAGGAATCCCGAGAATTCAAAAATACCGTCATAAAATCCAAGAGTATTATTTGTTTTCTTCCAGACATTTTATGTAATATGTACATTGTAGCACAGCTGACAGCCAGAGTATGAATAAATAACAAAATCACAGCCCGGAATTGGCAAGTCCTGAAATATAGTCGTACTCTCTTCCGGTCTACAGTTTTCTCGCGCTTTATACGTTATTATTCCTGGCGACAATGAATCTGAAATACGTTCGAGTCATCAGGAGAATCACGAGAATTCAATAATACCGTTATAAAACGCATATAAAACGTTTATATGTAATGAATGATGTCGTAATTCTGTTCACTGTACATTGCACAGCTGTTGAAATCCCCACATTCGCGCGATTAGTATATAGAGACCAAGTGAATGCGATGTACAGGTCTGTCAAACTTGCATGTAAAGATTTTTTGCAGCATGAGACTCAATTTCATAATTGAACAGACGAAGTTGGAGAAATTTCACACATTTGATCTCCGGTGACCTGGAAATGACCGCTATGTTTTGGGGGACAAACCAACTGAAGTCCACATCCGCCGAGTTTCGTGTTTTTCACAAACTTTGAGGGCAGCAGTCTTGCAGCGACGTTCACTTTCGAACCTATCCAATATTTCCCCGGGTGGATATGTGTACCAAATTTGAAATTAATCTGACAAAGCGTTGGAGAGTCATTGCGCTATCGCAAATATATTCTCGCGGCAGGCGCGGGCGCACAAGCGCACGCGGTGGATACGGCGGCGAATGTTAACATATCCCTGAAGTTGGGATATAATTCAGATCGGTCTACGAGAGTAGATAGTAGTTGGGATCGATGACAATAACTTACTTACGGGTGATTGCTTATCGCATTTCACTTGTTGACATTTTCATAGCGATCATTATTATTGTATTAACTCAAATGATATTGGGACATATTCAATAACCGTTCCAATCCTCCCATAATTACATCAATGATCAATAACTAAATGGAAAGATGACCATTATTTTTTTCGTCCCGCTATAGCCCATATGAATACGTCTATATGCCCGACAATGCCGGCACCATCAAATGTGGACCTTGAACCTTGAACTTGATACTGGACAACGCTCCTGGTAGGAGCCAGACGACCAGGATGGGGGGATGGCAGCCAAACAGAAAAATGTTAGTCCCGTCCTAAAGACGCACACAGATGGTCGCAGACTGCACTCTTGAAGTCTAATTTTGTAGTGATATCACTTGCTATGGATACTATATAGGTGAATTATATCATAAACCGAAAGTGCTAGATCTATATGATAAAATAAATAAACTGGATATAGTTTTACTCAATTCGTGTAATTTACCCCGTAAGTAATTTATTGATATGTTATCTTCTCTATATCGCCTAATATGATGCATATACTCTGTATCGAACCCAACAAGTGATTGTTTGGTAGTAATAGTGCTTCTTCATGGAAACCTGACAAATTTATATATAAAGGGACACCAACGACAGATGTATCCTCGTGATTCTACTATCACGACATACGGATATTGAACCAAATCGCACGGGATCAACCGTGATAGATTTCGATTCCAAAGTGGATATTGAACAGTATGGTAGATCGAACTACTGCCAATATACATAAATGGATTTCGGATGGGTCCATAAATCAATAACTGTTCCTCTCATGACTGTTTCACTGGTTTCATGCATAGTTCGCCCGACTTACTTGACACTTTGTGGGTGTGGACTATAATTGGTGTCGAAAAATGTCTGGTCATCAGAGGTCAAAATTGTCAAACTTACGCAGGGATATACATGTCGGCAGTCTACCCTCCTGCATATGTCTAATAAGGTTTGGTTCTAACTATCAGTATAACATAAGCTGTTGCAATTTTCTTCACCCTTCGGGCAGTTAGGACCCTTTGAAGCCTAACACCTCTTTCGATATCAGCCCATTCACCACCCGACGGGACAGCTCTATGTTGACAACCCGCCTCATCCTCTCGAGCTACGACTGATGAGTTCCTTGTTCCTAATTAGAGAGGCCGGCAAAAGGATGTGAATCATGTGATATCATGATGCGGGTGTTGAATAAATGTGGGGAGGAGTCCAGGCAAGTCAAAGAATAGGTCAAGCATGTCTGAGTTCCACGACATCAGAAAATCATGCAGATGGATAGATATATCCATAACGGGAACCCTCAAATGAACGGGAATGATTATAGCTTTAATTTAGTAATAGGTATTGTTCACTTTCAGCTACTGCTATATTCCATCTGTAATTATTGCTTGGATATTAGGCCCAACCTACTGTTATTTTCCTGGAAATGCTACACAACACAAATAATTTGCAGCACAACAGTCTAAAAACTGTACTACAACTCTTAGCGATTTTAACACGTACTGATGGAAAAGGCAACTTCGCAAACTTTCCATAGCGTTTAACACTTGATTAGACAAGCCGATTACCCATCTGTAAAAAAATATCCCAGCGTCTCCCCATCGAGTGACATGATCACATGCCTGCATGTTAGGTCTTTACCTACCAGGCGGGATTAGCCAGGCGGGGCTTACGCACGACAGTGGCCAGTATCTCCCTTGAGGGCGCTCCTATGGCCGACTATTCAAAGGCGCGTGTCACGCCCCGATGCCCCCGTAACCACTCGGCGCGAATCTGGGGCAACTACTTTAGTTTCGAGCGGCGTGTGACACCGACAAGAGCCTCTGTAGCCTATATGAAACATCGGCCAGTATAAGGCTAACGATCGAGGCTGAGATGTTGTAAATTTTACAACAGTGGTAGGCAGAGGGTTAATTACCTTTGTGTACAAACATCAGCATGCAGCATTTTCACTGTGGTGGCACGACTTAGAAGCGGGACGCTCTCTAGCTTAGGTCTACACTATTACCACAGTTGCAGGACATCAATGAATAATTGAATTGTGTGTTCAGGACGACAGCATGCAGAATGAATGATACAACAGTTTACTCGACCTTTGCTGTTCAATGAATGTTATATATATGGTAATGCGCGCAGCATCCTACGACACTTATCATAGTTCTGCCGGGCATACATGTGATGATGTGATAACATCGTGGGAAATCTAACTGTCCCCTCATAGAACTATCATCGCCGACAGAACTCTGGCTCCAAACCTACACACCTCGCGGCAAATCGATAACAGGGCTGGTGTAAACAGCCCATGATCGCCTGAGATTAATCACTATCGTTGTCGACGAAAAGACAACGGGAAGCGATAATTCAGCGATTTCCAGGCTAGTAATTCTTCCAGGGCACCCATGAATAGGTGGGAGTGATGTGACATTCTGTCGGGGGGAATCGCTTCTAGAGGGGCGTTTGTGGTAAAATTAGGACATGTTGTATTGAGTAGAAAGATCCCCAGAGCAATGTTATGTGCCAAAAATTACCTCGGTACCGGTCAACCATTTTGTCAAGCACGCCATACCAAAAACTGCGAGCCGATAAAATGTTTTATGATCCAATTGAATACTGAACACGAATTCACCCAAGTGTCTATGCGAAAGATTCGGTTGGGGAATCCTAGACTTTCTCTCAAGATAAGTCCTCTGTCGTAGAAAGGTTGGAATTTTATTGACATTCCGTTACAATATTTTCATTGCATTTATCAGGACGATTCCGAGAATATGTTCTGGTTAGTAACCCGTTTGCTCATTTAATATAGTATGATAGTATCTTTATTTCACATTAGTGAGGAGAGACAAGCACGGGCAGATAATATATCGGTTAAACTTTATTACGTAGCCTACACTTTGAACTAATTTTGGTTTCACCAAATGTGTGGATTTGTAATCATTCCATTATAGGTCCACAATAGTGACAATACGTGTCAATGTGCAGTTTTGAAAAGTTCATGTTGTTATGTAACCATATCGCTATTACCTAATCAATTAAATACAATACGAACACATTTTCCTAACGTGCGCTTTGTTTGCATTGAGAAAACCCTAAAAATGTACTAAACACTTGTTGTCCTCTATTCGGGAACACGTTCAAAGCGTTAACATGCTTAGGAGATAAACACACTAATTCGTTCAACATGTGCCTAATTCCTTGACATGTTCACAATTCCAACGTGCTCCCATAGTGGGAGCAAACAGGTGTTCAGAAAGTGTTTGGAGTGTTTGAGTGGATTGGATAGATTTAATAACACTTTCACATGTCTTCATCAAGTGAAGTTGGCTGTTCCCGAGTGATATAATCGTGCGCCATTCAGCCGCCAATACGCGTCATTCGACGCGTCTATCTCACATATATCTCACACTGATAATGAACACGATGAACCCCAGACATTGCGATACCATTGTTGAAAGTGTGCTTTAATTTCAGCGCAATGGTTCAAATTATCACCGGCATTTACCTTCCAACAAGTATGGACTATTTCCCCTTTACCCTCGTTCCCGATTATAGAACAGGAAATTGTCTAAACTCTCAAGCATGGCTCACTTACTGATATACGGTTGCCCGTTTATTTTGGCTGGAGAGAGACAGTAAAACAATGTCCAGCGCAAAGTTGTTGATTAGGTACAGATGGATACTGAAAAGGAGATCTCTCAACTACTCCAACGTCATTTTATTGCACTTATAAATTGGGATTTGTCATCGTTTAGTTGCGTTTTTACAAATAACATCTGATGCGCAATAAATTCAAATGTGTTTTCTCGATAGTCTTCGTTAAAATAGGGATTAGGGTTGCAGGACTTTTAGACTGTATTGTTAGATTTTTTTTAGCGTAGTTGAACGATGAAATTCCCCGAGATCGTGCTCATCAAAGCTGGGGAATGTGAGTGGTACTTATTCCAGTGCCTGAAAAAAATGTGCGTAGGTGTTTGACTGTTGATTGACTGGTTGAAAAGTCACATTAGATGTATATCTCGAGGAGGTGTATCTACAAATCAATCGATTTGACAAATAAGTGACAGTTCGAACAATATTCTATGCAGTCGCGTCTCGGTCCGCAAGTGTTCCATTGGAAAGCATATAGCCGCATCACGGATATCCTTTAGTATTATATAGCCGCTCATAGCCGCTCAAATCAGTCAGCCCTCGAGCAAGGGAATAAATAGTGCGTGACCCATCCTCCAAGCTCCCGGAGGCTCCCGTGAATATAATCTTAGGCAGAATGCTAGCATTCAGCTTCAACCCATCTGGTGCCGTGCTGACGAAACTCGAAGAGTATTGCCCACTGAGAGCGATATGTAACGCAGTCAATGGATACGAGTCACACAGCCTGCCCCAACCATCTGACCATCCAACCATCACTCTCTGCCTGGCGGTGGACACTGTTCTGCGGAATCGTCGGCCCACAGATGTGACGGGCACAGCTCGATACTACACGACTAACTAGATTAAGGTTGTCTGACCTTCGTCAAAGGATGAGCTTTGCAACTACAATGAAGATGAAACCCCGGTATGATGTATTCAAGGTTCAAACTATTCATAATAAACCCATCAATGGTCTAAGACCAATAGTTGGAAGTACGAAAAAACATACTTTTACAAAACGTATCGATTTCTAAGGAAATAAGATCCTCTCGACCCATTTGAACTCAATAAGTTGTACAACTATATAGATGAATGTTTCTTGTCTGACATAATTATTAGTAATTCACAATACGTGTAAGCTCGAACGGTTCGCTTGTTATGACTGCTATCACTCAGCTCTTAAACATGAAGTTTCATACAACCACTAATGAAAAGCCCGTGATACAATCTCAATAGTTGAGTGCTCAGGCTCTCAGAAGTCTCCCTTCATTGAATGGGTTGGGTGGGGAAATAAGATAAATGTTGTTAAGTTGGATTCGATCCCACAATTCGTCCCAGACTTTGCTTATAAGTGACTTAATTCGATGTTCTCGATAAAGATATTTATTCATGGATATGATATATTAATATTCGACAGTGGTCCCCTTTCCGATATGAAATGTGTTAATGTTCGAAAGGAATATGCTTGTTTTAGACGGCAAAGGTCTTTAGAAAAGACCTTACCATGGGTTAGTACTTTGAGACAATCGACAATCACAAGGAACGTAGAGCCACGGTGGCAAAGTGGTACGGCATATGGTTAGGTCAGAACGTCTGAAACGTTCAGTGGGTTGATTTTGGAATGCAACAGCGCCATGTTCAAGTAGTTGCGCAGAGTTATAGCATATAAACTGCGTTTCCATGCTATGTTCAGATATCCTCAACTGTTGGCAAACATTATGAGGTGGTAACCCTTGGCTTGAATAAATAGGTTTTGGTGAAGCCTTCCTTGACCTCCTTTGGGTTAACGATCAGAACGTATTTATTATCCAGAAACAATTACAGGGAACGACACCCAGGAATGTATTTCTAGATCATCTCAAGGGGAATCAAATTACGGTCACTGGGAACAGGCGTTCAAAAGAGCATGTAATAAACGTTGCTTCTGGCAGAAAACTAATCGACGGGCTCAACAGTTCTGGCGCTTTTTCTCTGATGAAGCAGTGACGGAGTCCCTAATTAAACCACACTCCACCCCAAGGGGTGCAAACGAAACTCCGGAATAGAATTATTTAACAGAATGTAACAAGGCCGGGGTCAATTTTAAATACCGACATGATTTTCGCTGTCATAGCACCACGATCCCTGTTGACAGAGAGAGTGAGATGGACGCTTTCTGTGGATGCTTTCCTATGCCGGTTAGGTTTTTAATGTGATATTGATATTGTACAGATAATATATTTGAAAGCCACTTACAAAGCGCATTCCAGATGATGTAACAAACCATTAGATTTAGATTCACTCAATGCAGAATATGCTTTCCTAACCCACAAACTAGGTAATATAGCATGTCTGTTTTGCAGTTGCTTGGTTACGAAGTTTAGGATGAAAAACCAAACACGTTTAGGTGCCAACGAGTGTCAAAGAATGCGTTAAATGGGCCATAAAGACAGCAGGATAGTCATCGTTTGAGTGTTACATATATAGGCAATGAAGATGACACCATCACACCAACTGTACTCGGAATGTCGTTTACCATATAATATTGTATCGATGCATGCAACTTGACAAATGTGTTGCAAATTGCCAGAGCATATTACCTACTTAGTGCAATTGCCCTCCTCCCTTTGGCGACATCAAACTTTGAGTATTTCCCAAACACGTTATATTGGTGCAACCTCGATCGCTGTGACATACCATGATCAACACGACCATCATGACCCCATGCTTGCAAATAGTGGTCACTGATATGAAATTACCGACAACTTAACAAATTACACGAAACTCAAAACTCTGAATAGTGAATACCCACAATCTAATCCGTCAATCAAATAACATTAGGCCCTGTCCGGCTGTCCGTGACCTTCCTGGTTTACTAGGGAAATACCACGTATTGTTATATTGCGAGCCACAGTATAATTTTCCCTAATTGGCTGTTTTTTGGGAAAATATCTGCAGCTTGTTCCGTTCAGTCATGAGGAAAATTCGTACGAGCATTTGTCAGTGTAGTATATCTATTCTTTATCCTAACTACATTGACTGATTGAGCGCCCGGAACCTGCCCAGATATGACAGTTACGCGAATACGAACGTGAGTTGATGCGGATATTGTTTCTAATTATACACACGTCGATGTAGTTGAACAGTGCCAGGACATTCTTGACGCCATGAATTTTAATCCCCAGGCAGAGCAGCGCTATCGGTGGCCGCGGATTGTACCGGAAATTGTTGATCGAAAGGTATAGGATGTCTCTGTCTTTGAAATAACTCGATTTGTGAATCAACTGAGTAATATGAATCACTGAACCACTCTACCTCTACGGTACAATATTGGTCACCATATATTTTGTAATAATACACACCACCGCCCACCAGAATATCGTTAAATTCCCGATTACTCGGAAAAAATATATATTATCACACTTTTCAGTCAAATGATGTGAATTCGATTAGTATGATTTTTCATTTTCGAGTTTTTATTCACTAGTGAAAAGACATGTATTGTAGGTCAGTCATATACGCACGATGAAATTTCGACTGAGATATAACGTGCATGGATAAAACACACGTTTGGCATTACTATATAACACTGTAGACTGCGGCATACACGACGAGGTATCCACGAAGAATTTGCATTTAGGTAATCATACGCTCCAGGAAAATCAATAAACAGAATCGAGAACATCACGCTACGATAGGGGAAGATGGTTTGAAGTTTCACGATTCGAGTGCTTGGAGTGAAATTGCTTGGAGGCAATGAGGAGGTTATTGATAAATTGTCCGCAGCCTTTCGGTCGTGGAAACAATCGGCACGCACACGGTCTAAAATATGCTAGACCTATTTTGCTCAGCAAAGCTACGGAGTTAAGAAATTGCAATTAACATCGCGAAACACAACAGAGATCAACAAATTGAATATTGTCTCTCCAATGCGGATCCCGAAATACTCGGAAATTTTACTTCACTCCCCTCTCCTGTCTACGGGAGTGTGAAGTGATATTTAATATGTTTGAGTATCCCGAGTTGTGTTTGGTTGTGTAGGCCTTTACGCACGATGGAATATCGACCAACAGTTTACATGGTCAAAGCACACATTTGGCAATACCATGAAAACAACTATAGACCGCAACATTCACAACGAAGTATTCACAAAATCATCTGCCTCTGGGTATCATAGGCTCCACGAAAATCGATAAATGGAATCCAGAAAATCACGCTACAATAGGGGAAGATCGTTCGAAGTTTCACGATTCGAGTGCTCCGAGTAAAACGGTTTGGAGGCAATGAGGAAGTTACTGATAGATTGTCCGCGGGTCTTCTGCTGTGGGAATATTTTGCATTCCCAGTTCGGGAACATTCTAGACCCACTCATCTGGCTTAGAGAGCCAGGCAATGACAATGAACATCGTGAAACACAATGGAAACACAATACAGATTCTCAAATAATGTCAACTGTTCTCTTATTGATTTCATAGGACGCACAAGCGGTATTGTACCCAGCAACAAATAAACTAGACCTAGGTTTTTTAAAAGTTTTTTTCTTCAAATGTTCACCTCTATTATTTGGCCTCTGTTGATTTCATCAGTTGTGCATGGATCAGAACCACTTCCTCACCTCCTCCCCACTCTGGGACTTAAGTGACCGATTAATTTTAAAAACAAAAACACATTTTTACTCTCAATTGAAGTTGAAGGTGATCTATGTATTTTAGGTTTTTCGGTAATAGCTGGTGTCTGTAGGAGACCATAACCTCATATACCCAGATACCTCTTACGGTATGTGCCAATAACGAGGGTGGGTAATTTGTGGAAGTGTCCTTCCCATGGTCCAGATCTTCCTAAAGTTCCTACTAAGAATGATCCACATGAAACCCAAAAAATGATGAAAAGAGATACAAAGGCATGGACCCTATCAGTTCATGCACACTGTTCGCAGTGCCAGGTGTATAGGATTCCGAAAGGGGCTGAATATCCATATAGCCATATCAGCGGGCGGTACCTGCTTAGCTGCTACTACATGGTCCCAGTTGAATATATACTGTTATCAGAGTTAACAGTTAGGACAATAAAATTCGATCTTCAATCCTTAATTCTTGTCCACATGTTCAACTCAGACATGCTTGTCTGAATAATACTTTAGCCCAAGTTCAATCATACAATCGACAGAAGCCTTTCATCGAGCTCGGCGATACGGGGGCATTCGACTTTTATAGCCCGGCATACCGAATGCTGGACTCTGTTTGTAGAATACAAATATTCTATTGTCGTCTGTGATTCATACTATTAAGCCTAGCTGGGTCGAAGTGCTGCTGTATATCAGCCAATTCAGTTAATTCGACACACAATTCCATACATTCCACGGTAGTGTGTTTCCTCAACAGTGCACACTATATAACACATGGGTTCGAAGTATAAATATTCTCTATTCAATTATACAGTACGTGCTTCGTCGGCAGGTCGGATGTGACCGAGATTGAGTAACATCTGTAATTATATCAGCCGCATTCGGAAACTCAATTGGTAAATCAATTCAAATTTGCATTAGCGAGCTAGCCGATAGTGTTATTGAGGCTTGACAAAATCTTGGTTCGGAATAAGTTGAAAGCATGGCCATATACGCCCTAAATTAAGTTTGTCCGTTCTATAATATAGATTTAGGGGAACAACTATACGTTATCACGTTTGGTGTGCAAATGGGGGAGAGTATGGTTTTGGCAGGTGTGCAGCCAGTGCCTCCGAAAACAAAAACCTTATGCGACACAGTGGGATGAGGCTACATAACTCATTCCTATGGGCATTACGCCATGCCCCAAATACAACCAATAAGGCTCAAGTAGTGAATACCAGCCAGAGAACGGCAAAATCCTATTTGGACATCCATAACTGTCACAAAATGAACGTTCAATTTGTCTGTTTGAACGTTCAGTCTGTTGAACAGGAAAATGCAGCCGTAGTTATAACTCAATAACTATTTGATGCATATAGATGAATAGATGATTGAGTAACGTGCAGGTCATTGCAGGTCTAATAAGCATGATTTATGCTTCTTCGGAACATTTTCAGATTTGAATGAAACTTATTGGAATATGTCCGTTTCGAAATCATTAGAGGTTTTCATTTTCACAAGCTTTACTAGCATCCAAAGAAATACGTCAGTGTTGAAAAAACTAGCTCCTGACTGAAGCAAGGGCTGTTTGAGTATGTTCAATTCATCAAGTCCATCATATTTCAATGAAACTTCGTAGGTACATTGAGGCCAACATATAGGTACCGTATCCTAATTCCCACAGCTTCATATGTTGTTTTACTTGCTAATCATCATGTTTGAATGGTAGATTGTAGTTGGAAATAAAACTCAATAAGGACTCTGGGGTTTCCTCACAGGTGATCCAGAAATTAGCCGCTTCTCCTTGAGAAGTTAAAAACCGAGGAAATTCGCCGATCGCATGTCACTTGAGGAAAATGTCCAAAAGAATGCATTATTATCCTATCAAATGGTATGACGGCAGGCCTATAGGTTATAGCTCAAACAATATTGGGAAATAGTTTGATTACCGTATATCAGGACGTTCAAATCCCCCCCAAACCCTGCCAAAATGACTTCAATTTATAATGACTGAATGGAAAGACTGTGATTACGTTTCTCTGAATTCCATATCATGGAATAAGCACATATAATATGCTGATATGCCGGCACTATCGAATTAACGGGAGCGATTGCCTTTTCTACTGTCAATGAATACAAAATTGGTAACTCTAATTATATAGAAGTGTTGTCATGGTGTGAAACGATTACGGCAGAAGACCAAATGAACCCCAATAAGTGAATAATAAAGTGGACGAAAGGTCAATTGTTGTGTTTATATTGCTTTGATAACAACGGACAAGGCTGTCAGTGGATCATTTCAGTTTTCCGAACGCCATAACTTCCAACAACACACGTGGTTGTAAGACATGCACTTTATAGACAATACTACTACTAGTTGATACAGTAGCTTGACAGTTGGCATTCGACCTTCACCGATTCAAACTTGCGGCTCATGAGATAATAAAATATCAGGTACGCACTGGGCGGACGAAAATAGTCGGGTGTGAGATGATCCAGCGCTACAACTGTACAATTGATAACAATGACTAGAAGAGCATCACTTGTGTTCAGTATGCTGTGGACTAGATAGACATGGGGGAATCCTCGCGATGCATTACTGTGACCTACAACGTAATCATATCCCTGCGATACGGGATGCGTCAGGGATGTGTTTTCTTGGTGTAGCCATTGCCATCGCCGTCCCAGAGAAATATCAGTTGTTTTCTAAAGAAGGCGTTGCTGTTTGACGGTAACATTCTATCAAGGTTCCATGCGAAAATAGCAAGTTTGGTGAGTGTGAACTAGGCTATAATAGTTGGTGCTGAAAACATGGCGATCATCTTAAGGTCAGTAGGTCACATTTGCGTAAATTAGGCGATTTCCCTAACTTCTTCCGGTACGACTGAAACTCGGTGGATGTGAACTATAGCCGTTTCTCAACCTCATGATAGTCATTTCAAGGTCCTCAGAGGCCGACATCACACAATTTATGAGATTTTCCAAGTTAGCCGGACTCACACGAAACTTGGTGGAAGTAGACAGACTCTGTTGTCGACCAATGTGGAGGTCATTATGGTATCATCGGAGGTCAGATTTGCATGATTTATGCGGGGATATACACTCCGGTGGTTTACTGGCTTACATGTGTCTAGTTGAAATCAAAGTTTGACAATGAATACCTCCCCATCAACTTAGCAACACTCGCCCTGTAGCACCCTCAAAGCCTAATACTACTGTCAATATCATCAGCTGACGGGACAGCTCTATATTGACAACCCGCCCCATTCTCTCTAATTTGAGAGGCAGGCAAGAGGATGTGATATCATCAGACGAGTATTGATCAGTTGAGTAAATGAGAGGGTCCACGCAGGAAATTTGTCAAAATATTCGACCTTTGATGTCCTCAAAATCTGGATATAACGACTGAATGACGGATGCTTGGTTGTTCATACCCATCTGTGTTTAGCTCTACCTCCTGGTTACTGTAACAACTGATTGTGACCTAACGTAATTCAAATTCGAATTGTATTGCACCAAAACACCTTTACAGTAACTGCTGATAACTCCTTTAATTTGATTTGATTTGCTCACCGAGGAATCCTGGCCATGTTGATCGTGGATGAGCACCGGCTATAAATCGCTTTCTTTTTCCGACTAACATATGTTTTCGAGGCAGAGGTAGGTGTACAGTACCAATCCCATCCTGGAGGAGCGGAAGCTTTCTGCCTTTA
>JAUOBX010049769.1:0-13597 GCA_032360705.1 Eupentacta quinquesemita
TAAAACTGATACTTCAGTAACATGAACATTGTAACTGATTCTAATAACTATATCTCACACTGTCCACTTTTACCAAAGTAAAGTTTAACTCATTTAGGTTATGCTTTTTGCAAACGAGCTGACATCAAATCCCCAACTGAACTATCCGTTAACTAACACTGATATTTTTACTTCTGCCTGGGTAACCTGACCAGGCAAAGTACTTGCATAATGCTAATGAAGTATTCAAACTCACCTTCTTTTGACATGCCCCCTAAAAATAGTTATCTGGATTTATATGAGAATGTTTCAGGTTGAACATTTTGAAATTGTTAACGGACTGTATACATTTTTTCTACTGTGACATAAGAGCTTTCATGAAAATTGTGGCAACATGTTCTCGGTTATCGCATTTATTTGTACTTACCTTGCGATTGGTCGTTCATTGTATTCCCACTTTGGGCGACCTGAAAGATATGAAAATAGGAGGAATCATAAGAGAAAGGACGTTTCTCATTGTTTCTCAGACTACACTTGATGGTACTACTACCTTCAAAAACGGATATCACCATCATTGCATGGACAACGCGATCGTTTTCTTTTTGTATCATATCGAGGCTTTGAATTTGTATTCGAACTGTCTAAGTTTCATGTTAGAGCCATTTCATATTTGGACAGGAAACTGACCAACCAGGTCAAACGAATCAGTAGATTTTCTTTCGAAAAATGCTAGATTCATGATGATGACATACACAGCCCGAGAGTGAACATGGCTGTATAGGAAGCACGCTAATGTCCCCAGTATAGAACAGTAATATTTTACAACCGAATTCAGTACCATTGGTAAACATTAGTAGGCATATGTGTAACTCCATATGAGCAATTGATTTATTATTCCAACATGACACGTGGCATGTATCAATATGTATTGATTACAGGTCAATGTGGGACTCTTGCCCTTGGGAAACAAACATAAACTGCTAATGAATAACGTGCAGTGTACAATACTGTTCGAGATATTGCTAATTTTGGGGTTATATTTATTGAATTAAAATCAACAGTTGTCAAAAATGTCTCAATCGGCTATCAATTTAGGCTCAAAACAAACATTTCTTCTTTACATGATTATTGGCACAATGATCAATCTGGACAAGGTTTACTGAGTAAGAAACACAATGTCCACAGGGGTGATAGCAAAATGGTTGAATATGCGAGAATATTGAAATACTATCACATATTATTCAGATTTATAAATCCAAAGGAACTGAATACGACAGAGTATGCTTCACTAAATTTGCGGCTCATGTGCAGAGGTTACAAGGTAGTTACTGATTGGCTGTTGGTATTCTATAAAATTGAATGTGCTCATGTTAGGACCAGGGTCAGGAATTAGGATTAGTGTTTGTCTGTATGGAAAATTCTTGTACCGAGGTGCATATTGACCCTCAACTTTTTTAGCAATCATTTCAGTCCTATGAATTATAAAATATTAGCCCACATGGTAATGTTGACTACCGGTACTTGATACAGTAATATCAACGTTGCTGCGAAAACCTATTGGATTTGCGTTCAAGGCAGCAACTCAGTACGAATATAATTCTTCATGTTATATAATTTTGTTAGTCCAGTAACACCAACAAACATGATGCGTTGATTCAATGGGTCTAGCCAATTTGTATCTTATACCTATGGAACGCCATTGTAGAGTAGAGTGTAAAAGAGTCGAGTGTAAAAGAGTGGGAAAGTACAACATGATTGACAAACGATAGAGTCATTATATAGAAGGAGAAAATAAATCACTTACCTTCGAAAGTTGATAACTCTCACATGAATAAAAATTCTTATTTCCCCGCAACCGTCATGTTAGCAAAGACAGTTAATTTAGAGTAAACTGAACCACGGGGATTCCATTGAATTCAGTATAGAAGGGTCAGAAAAGACACATAATGTTGGTGAGTGAGGGAGAATGGAGAAAATGAAGAAATGTATATTGATGTAACTGTGACGACACTACTAGATTATGAATAACAATGGGAACAAAAGACAATCCTACCCACGCACTAATTATTTTGAATTTTGAAACTGATAATATTACACAGTAATTGGGGAATTCCTGGATGAATGTAATACTCACCATAGTCATTTCATGATTAATTATACGTCAACGTCATTTCATATTAGGAAGGAAAATAACTTTTCTCCATTAACAGAACGGTATATAGTGCCATAACAAAAATATGTTGGCCTTTTTTAACTTGCATTTGATCACTGGTATATTTTGGGTTAATTTGAAGGATAGATTGATTGGTTTGTGTTTATTCGATGAAACACTCTTACTCATATTATGAGTCTAATTAGTCAAACATCCTACAGTTTTAGGGATTTTCTTCTCTTTGAGTACTGTATATTTCATTTAATTTTCCCATCTCCTATGAGTACCTTCATATGTTCCATTCTTCACCTTGTTGGAGTCTTTTAATGCTATCCCAATCTCACATTTAAACCTACACTAACGAAATAAATTTCACCAAATGAGTGGAATAGAGGTCATCATTTTACAAATTTCGTGTAAGGATATCACTTGAAATTTGTGAAGTACTCTTTACAAAATTTGTGAATGCTTCTTATTTTCCAGCTAGTTTCGATGATTTCAATGAATTACATGACCGGTTATATAATTTGAATTATCCACGGGGAAAGATAGAGTAGTGCAAAATCTGCCCTATATTTTGTTAGATTGTTGAAGTCTTTTGTTGTCAACACAGGGTGATATGCTTGTAGCAAAATAACAAATATAGTGATTGTTGAAAATATAGATGGCTCCATATATTCATTTTAGTCAAAATGGGTGAATATTTCGGTAGTTTGCTGTTTGCAAAACAATCATTCATCACACCTACTCAATTCACGGATTAATCACGGATATAGCTGGTCAGCAGAAAATGCAGGGGACATTGAAATCATTATCCGTTTTATAATTTGTTTCAATTTGTATTTCATTGATTACAAACTAATTAATGACGCTTACCAGCCTACTGACACAAGTAATGAAAATATGGTATTTTTCACCATTTTGAAAACAGGCACCGGATGTTATACAGAACTGCAAATCTACACAGTCTAGTTTGATGTCTAACTAAGAGTCTCGCCAACTATTTCAGTCGTTCAAGGACTGACAAATTCGGAATGCATTTACATTCTAACAATATTTATATACCTTTTCCTAAATTATGGGCCTATGTACTCTAGAATAATGTTAAGAAAAATCTTAAATAGGCATACATGTAACACCAACTGTTATGTTGATGAACTAGGAAACGTGATATTTTGTATCAGGGTAGTTTATCTTACTGTATCTTTCATAGATAATTCCGGATCACATGCACGCGAATATTATTCACTTCATATGTACTGATAAAAATAACTAGAGTATGGGCAAGAGTGGATTCATGTTGTTCTGTAGATTTTAATCAAGCCGAGAAGGAACTCGCTGTGTATCGAAAACATCGTGAATTAGATGGGAAACTGGATGACAGTAATATAACGAATATTCGGATTAAATGAGGGAATTCAGAGCGTTCCCAATATTGTCAAAGTACAATTCGGGACAGTCGTCATTGATAGAATCACTATAACTGTTTGTAAATAGGTCTGGAGCACAGAATATTTACTCAAATAATAAATATGTTTCATTAGAACGTATATTACTAGTGTGTGAAAACAGTTGTTTTAATTTTTTCGCATTCCACTTCACAGTCCAATTCAGAATTTGGTGTAAATTTATCGAAGAATGGGACAGAAGATTAAAGATTTTTTTGGAAGAAACTTATCGATTGCTGCAACACGATGAAGAACATCGTCCAGAAGAGAATAAAAGTAATGCTGAGTTGTCTAATGTAGTTCAAAGCCATCTTGGAAGATCGCGAATTTGTCAACTGCTTGCCGCTCGCTCGGTTTAAACACTGACATTATTTTGTATGATAAGAAAAATAGTCATGCAAACATTTTGAGGGGAAATTTAAGGAGGCGCGGAGTGGACATTACCTTAGAGTGTCTCCTAACATCAGGATATAGCATATGTGTACGTTTGTCTATACATGACTGCAGAGGGTTAGACTCTGTTCAAGTCTGGAATGACGGATAAACATGATGAACAGGGAACACGCAATAATTCATTTCAGAATATTTACATATTCTAGATAAGGACAGATGTCGCCATAATTATTTGTTCAGATACTATTGGATCAGGAATACTACTACCGTAACTCTATTGGAACAATCTACCACTGGAGCCGCTGAACTATGCATATAGGCCAACTAAAATATTAACTAGATGGTTTAGGATTACCCCATACCGTAACTAATCTACGGCTGAACGATGCATATACTGATACCATGCATGTACTACCAAGGTTAGTTAAGACGATTTTAGGTTGGTTACCGATATGATGATTCCTGGGTACTTGTGTCTCTTGCAGTAGTAATGAGTAGAACGCCTGAAAATGTAAGCAATTGCCGATTATGTCAAAACTACTGATAGTGCGAGGAAAATTCAAAATGCAAGAACGCCTGAAAGCGTGAGAATTCCAATACAGTGAAAAATACTGATAATATAAAGACTTTCGGTAACCGATGATAGCAAACCCTTTTACCGTTAATATAAACGTTCTCCATCAATAGAATGGATAGTCAATGGACTTGAGAATGGGTAACGCACGTAATGTGTATAGGTGTTCATATAGCCTGTATAGGCGGGCAGATGTACAGGCATGCATTTATATTTGCACATGCATGCGTTTTCCCGGTATATCCCTCACCCCTCCTGGCTTGTCCTAAATTGGTCCATTAGATAGAACTCCTCACCAGTTTTGAAGTATGCTGGAAATTCCGATCATATTGGAAAATGAATAGGAGAACGTCGCCGTGTCGAGAAATGTTACTACGTTAATACATTAAAATGATCTTTTTAAATTATCGGGCTTCTAAGATCACATTTCCAGTGAATTAGTTTCCGTGACCTGTTTTGATCGTATGATCGGATAATTACTGGAATTTCCTACTTTGTATTCATACTGAACTGTCTCACCCCCATTAATTGTTCAGTCGGACATTTTGGAATTCCAGTCGGATTCTCGACAGGTTTGTACTAACAATATCTTCCAACTCGAACAAGTAACAATAATACCGTAATTATTAACAGACTACCAATAAATTATCCAAATAAACGAGAAAATAGCCCGAAATTCCACGCACTTTTCTCGTCGTGAGTACCCATTGTTCGGACAAATTCAAACTGACAGTCGGATATATACAATTGTATATATGTGTGATGTGGTGTGTGGGCTCCTGATTATAGCAACGGATCACTGGAAGTGATAATCCCCTATTCTTCGACACCTCTCCATTTCCAAACATACAGAAGTTTCACCTGATAATGTGAACGTATCTTCATTCTTACCAGTCAGGACGTATCCTAGCAACAAGTGCTCCATATGTTCCGGACAGTCAGACAGTAAACCTTAATCTGACCTTCCCATATGTTCTGACCTGTCAAAACATAGAGAGGTTGAAACATTTTCCGACTGAGACAGTTTATCAACTGATAAAGTTGTCAGAACATAAGAAGGTCCTCTCCGAACATATAGAGCGATCGGAACATATGGAGGTCAGAACATAGAGAGGTCTCAGCGACGCCCAGTGTTCCTCAATCAAAGACAACTAGACATTTGCAGGCGGGTAAACCGCCCACGTGTATATCCCGGCCCTATTTGTGGATACTGATCTCCGGTGATCAGGAAAATTGCATAATTCATGTCGTTTCACCTCTGATGGCTATTAAATGACCAAAATATTGTTTAGAAGTAACTATATATAGTCCACATCCACAAAGTTTCGTTCCAATTTGACAAAGTTAGGAAAACTGCATGAATCACGCACATTTGACCTCAGGTGACCTCAAAATGACAGTCATGTTTCCCTGGATCATCGGTAGTCCACATCTACCAAGTTTCGTTCAAATGCGACAAAGAAAATCGCATAAATTACGCACATTTGACCTCTGATGACCTTGGAGTTGTCGTCCTGTTTTTTCCGGACCAACTGTAGTACCCACCCACCAAGTTTCGTGTAAATTGGACAAACTTGATATTTTCGCATAAATCGTGCAATATAGAGGGCAGCAGTCGTGCTGCAATGCCCTACTTTCTAACCCATCCGATATTTCACTAGGGCGGACCGGAGTACCAAGTTTCGGATCAATCGGACGAGGCGTTAGAGAGTTATTGCGCTAACGCCTAATGTTTCCGGAGACGGCGGAGACGGCGGAGACGGCGGCGGCGGCGGCGGCGGCAGCGGCTACACCCCCAAAACCATAATATCCCCAGACGCTTAACGCGTCCCGGGGATACAATTAGGTCTACTTCCGGCCCGAATACGTCTTGCTAGCTGTCAGTTTCCCGAGTGCGAAAATATATGCGCGTCTTGCGCGCAACATGGATTCCGGGTCAATTATGACCAGTGACTGATGACATAAACCGAATTCATACAACTTCTAATTGCGAGTCGGATAGGTAGTTTACATTTTATAGCATTTGCCCCACTCGAAACTGTAAACGTTGCGAAATCTGCTATTTGTTCGCACATTTTGGCTAAAACGATCAGCACCTAATATCATCTGTTCTTGAGCTGTGTGATTAGATGTGATACATTGCACTAGTTTGCATCTAAGACTATTCAAAGCTATACACATTCTCCAATGGGGAATGGCATATTTGCGCAGAAACGAGGTGGTCATTCAAAAACGGGGAAATTTCCAAAAGGGGTGGGGGACACCCCCTCTCCTCAGACCCCTCCCCCATATAATTTATCACCGCCGCACAGTTGAAGAATTATCGTCCCGAGTTGAAATTACAGACATACACCCTTCGCCACACCAATCGCATGACCCTAGCAATGGCCTTGCGATAAACCCCCCAGGTGGCGGAACTGACGGACATTCACAAGGAGGCAGCAAACAAGTTCGGATCCAGAGGTCGACATGAGAGGAGGGGCGAAGATACGATGCGAGCGCGTCGAGTGAGCCCTACCACGTGGAATCCAAGGGCCCACGTCACGGCTCGCGACATGGTCCAGATAACCGGGGGCAGAACACCAGGAACCCTTGCATTTGTGGGGCGAATAGCACTGAAAATATCATTTTAATACACCATACTCGATAAGAATGAATAATAATTCCCTCATTATTTCTTCTACAAATGAATTGGTAATGGTGTGAAACGACACAACATAACTATTTTACGATATGCCTACATTTCCCCTTCGATGGGTACACTATCAATCACATAGGCCTAGGCTAAGTTGCAATTCAGCGATCGGCCCTTCCCTACCCCCACCCATCTAGATTCTTGGAAACAGAAGCAACAGCCTCGTCTCGGGCACTCCGTCTGTTGTTTCTTGTTTCCTTAACACATATTTATTGATCTTGAACTTCTTGTTTTATGGACTAGCGCCATAACATTCTATACTTGGTGGGGTTTCACAGAACCTTCAGAGAGGCAAGAACTTAGGTCAAGGAAATAGGCCTAGAACCAGAGGCTTGTTGGAATTTTTCCAACTGAGAGGGATCATACGCATTCAATTCGGATCGGATATGTGTGAACATTTGTGAAGGAATTGCTTTGTTAGGGTGTCGTGGCGGAGTGGCGGAGTCAGGAAAATGGATTCCGCAAGCGGGAGAAGGTTCCTTGTCCTCATTGTAATACCGAATCTTGCCTGGTAATCCGCTTGATCCAGAACCGTTTCAACACCCCGATATTTCAATGTTATTGAGGGGAAGGATGTCGAGGTGAGTGTAACGTGTGGTGAGGGGTTGACTCCCTCAGAGGGAGAGGTAGGCTATGGTAAGCTCACTGGTAACACGGCAGATACGACCTGGTGAACAGGAACTCATTCTGGGATAGTACTGTGACTACTGCGAGCCCAGCAATGAGCAAAAGAAACATCCAATAACAATAGCTATCGACGGCACTGGAAAAAAATGGCAGAGCCTTCCTCTGTGGAGAGGGATGGACTCCAATGAGGTAACATTTCCATCTACCTAGGACAGGTATAATTATATGAGTTTGATTTCAAACATAGCCTCGTTAGCAGCCAGTAGGGAAACCTGTGTTTAGTTGGCATGTTCTTTGTTAAAAATCAAATTGTGATTCGTATTGTTGAAACCTGAAACACCTCAGAATCACCATGGTATTACACATGATGTTTGAACATCTAGGCCAACCATACACTTCTGGGCGAAGTCTTACAAAGACCACACTCCTTCCTAAGCCAATGAGCAAAGACACAACAATGCAATGAGTCATGATGAGGACATTGCATAATTCCAACAATTCAATCTGCAGTAGGCCTATACATAGGCCATATTTGAATGGGCAGGTTTAGCAAATGTCAGATACTAGGCTTAATTCATTACATATCATTTGTGCACGCAATTAACAGGAGTTTTCTTCCAACCCCGACACTTCCGACTGAGCAACATGGCGAAGGGGGGGGGGGGGGGTCCGGTTTTGCCTAATTTAATTTTTCTAGTCACAACTATATCCTAAATGAAAAATGACGAGAAGTTGATTCATATTTCATTTAATTGTGTTCCTTTTGACAACATTAGATTCTATTTATTTTCAAGGCGTTTGCAACACGTGAACATGTCCCATGGTAAACTATCTCGACCATGTTTATGACAGGATAGTCCGATGGTGTAATTCAATACATACATACATACAAAACTCTTATATAGCGCTTTCCCCACTAAAGCTAAAAGCGCCAAGAGCGTTTCAATGTGAATACTATATATCATAGCAAGTAGTGAATAATTATTTATCTTTATGTGAGCCAATATGGGTTAGGTGATCTGGTTGGGCTAAACCGTCAATAGTCAGATAATCATTATCTTCCAAAACACCATTACATTTCTCACTATATGAAGTCTAAACAATAAGTATGATCTAATAATTCATTTTAATACACCCCTTCCTCGCATTCCTCTATTAGATGTTTATATTCCCAAATTTCAGGAGTTGATGACTGGAGATCTTCACTCATTGTAGTATCGTTCAAGACATCGGGGCCGTTTACAATGATATTACGAATCAATTTATTTCAGTTTTTATTCAAGATGGTATATCATTCGGTTGTCAGCGAAAACCACGTATCAGGAAATGAACCTCCATATCATTGATCCCATATTCTGATAACCCCATAACCCTTGGAAGTCCAATGTATGGGTGGAATAATATGAATTGAGAGAAGCAAACGATTGTTGACAATCAGCCAATTTCTCTTGGCCGAGCTTCTTTTTGCTCCAGCCAATGTTTGACTATATAGCGTGTGATGATTCCCGCCCGCCGTGAAACATGTGGCATAATTTCCGTGAAAATATCGATGCGATGTTGGGTTTAGGTGATGGAGTCTGTGATGTTTATATAAATCCGACTAATAGTGGGCCTATACATACATATATAACGACTTACAAAGTAAGCTTCTTTGGCTAGAATACTGCTCTTCAAACACCCGATAAAGAAATGTGGCATGAAACATCCCTCGTCTATCACAGTTTAGATGTTCGCAAGGCAAATGCACTATCCAATATATCAATGCGACTGTGGCCTCTGCGTGTTGAATTTAGTCAAGTAAGCAATCTAAATAGACTGTTCTACCGATTAACTTCAAGCTCGATATTTCGGTGGTTATTGTGTTTAGTGGAATCAGTTTCTTCAGCCTAGATTTATTGAAATCAGTCATGTAAGCAATATATTTCGTTCTCGAATAAATTTAGTTTAAAACTGCGATGTTCCGTTAAATTGCGTGATTAACGACACACATATATCGAATAGTTATTTTGATCAGGGAGATGTCTCATTCTTGGGAAATGATGTTCTCCGAAGAACTCTTGTTCTGACTGAAATTGCTAGCCTC
This sequence comes from Eupentacta quinquesemita, assembly GCA_032360705.1. Lineage (NCBI taxonomy): Eukaryota > Metazoa > Echinodermata > Holothuroidea > Dendrochirotida > Sclerodactylidae > Eupentacta > Eupentacta quinquesemita. The sequence continues at coordinate 9,952 of JAUOBX010049769.1, forward strand.
TTGAAAGTTAGTATGAAAGCGACTTCAGCCTGCGGTCGTGCAAGCATGAATGATATGGCTTTAAAACAAATTAGAATGTGTTGTTATCGTGAATGTGAGTGTCATCATTGTGTGTGCTAATTGACCGTAATCTCGAAAAGCTATTGATCGTCGTCTGGTGATGTGGAGGTGACATTCAGAAATGCTCGGCAGCGTTTTAACAGTAGGTGCGCGGTGAAGCAACAGACTGATTTCCCAGTTGGCATGATTACTCGAATACCTTCTTACCTAACTTAGATGTTGTATGGTAATGTTGAAGTGCCATGCTAGATAACTCGTCCATGGGTTTTGACTGTGGAGAGCACCACTATGGACTCTCCTTATCGTCTGTTATTTGAAAAACGTTCGTTAACCATAACATGCTCTAAGGTGACAATTCAGTTACCATTTCATAGTAATGTGTAGGTGCAATTCAGCTTGTTAATGTTGACTACTGGTGCGTATCATGACAAATGGTTGCTCAATTGACTGCGTGTCGAAATACGTGGGCTATCTTTAAGCATTCCTATCGCAACCATTCATTAGCAAGTGCATTGTTAATCTGAATGCGAACGCAGGTGAATAACAATGTCCGTATCGCACAAACACCACACGTGTTGTTGCTTATAGTATCCCAACTATTCGACTACCAGGTTGGACTAGCCAGGCGAGGCTTACGCTATACAATGGCCATTATCTCGATTGAGGTCGTGCCTATATCTGAATAGTCAATACCATATGCCCCGGTGCCCTCGTAACCGGTGTAATTATCAGGCAACTACCTTAGATTCGAGCGCTGCGTGAGAGCGAGAAGAGGTCCGTTACATATATGATACATATATGATAAATTTGCGAGAATATCCAGTATTTTGTCTTTATTGCAACTCCCACCCCTCCCACAAAAACAGAATACAGATAAATCATCAGGGAAGAAACATATGAGCATATGTAGGTTGTACGTCTGGTGTTCTACAGCAGCGTTTAAAAAAAAAAATCAATCCTGAGCAAGTGTCGCAGAGACACACGGTACGGTTCCGACACATTGACACAAAGTATAGGCTATATGCCCTCACTACGTCCTTTCTCGTAATACCCTCAGAGAATGGGAGAGAAATTGTGCATGATCGGATTAATAACAATTTTTCTCCGTTTCAAAAAATCTAGGGTCGATAATGTTATATATACTGTCCATGCTATTGACTTTAACACTGTTGTCAGGACTTAGATACCATCCAGCTGAGACAACGAAAGATAGTGGACTTCGTATAGTCCGGTAAAGGAAACCGACTGAACAGTTTCATGGAACGGTTAGTTTGAAGATAGGCCGTCACCTCACACAGTCGTATGCTGCGTCGCTGCCTGATTACACGGGTTGTCGCGGCTAAGAGGCATGACGTTTTACTTGAAATGACTGTTATACTTATTAACTGTAGGAACCTGCGTTCCATGAAGCAATTATTATCACGAAAATCTTGGTAAACAACTAATAGATACATATGAACCGTTGATTTGTTGGACAATTCCATTGATGATAAGGTTATCCTTCATAATTTCTCTGACACGAAAATTCTGTACGTGAAGGCATGTAAGCCTACTGAATTCTTATTGAATGATAATATAGCCATGAAATATAGTGCTTGTAAAGCGCTCTATTCATTGACAGTTTTAAAAATATTTCGCCCAACTACCTCCATTGCCACACATAGAGACCGTCCTGATCCCAGATCGAACAGCGATCGAACACGTCTTCCCATCCCCATCACTATACGGGCTGCTGGTGACAAATCCTTCTCAGTGATTGGTCCTAAATTCAAGAACGCATTGCCTCTCCGGATTCGTGAATCACCTATATGATGTACAATTCTTGAAAGCTCATCTCTTTCCATTTGAGTACCCATTTATGATTTTATATGGGGTTTTTTATGTCTTATTCATATTTTTCTATTGCTGTTTTATATAGCCTATAGTTGTCGTTTTTCATCACCTTTTATTGTACAGCTCGTTGACCTCTCTGGGAAGGCGCTATATAATAATAATATTAGCGAATATTTATATAGCGCTTCCCCCGGGAGCTCGAAGCGCCCAACAACGGTAAACAACAAATAACAATTACATATTGCACGAGTGATTAAACCAATTAGTTTTCAGCTCAGATTTGAAGGAAGAACTGTCAAATCAGAGACGGATGTAAGTAGGAAGCTTGTTAAAAGGTGTAGGAGCAGAATGTACTCGGAATAACTAGAAGATTCTGAACAGCGGATCTCAACGATAAAAAAATGATTTGATGAGTTACAAAAATGATTCGTAACAATGATAATATCACCACTGTACGGTGGTAACAAAGTGCTTCACATATATCACCCTGATCATAAGAAACATGCCCGCTTTTCGACTATCCCGGAGTTGCTGCCTCAAGGGGCTCAGGTTGCCTCACCCGCTCACAGGTCTCCACGTACTCATCTGCTCATGAGTGGCATGGAGCGATATGAGATAATGCGCCTGGCTCAAAGTTCCAACTGAAAGCTGATTGCAGCCTTCCAACCATCAGTCCGGAGCTCTGCCGACTGAGTTATTCCGATATCCGATCGAAGACGTTATATTTGAATAATTTGTATATATGATTATCTGACATTTTTGCCAAAATAAATTGACAGCATAGTAAGCAAATGCAATGCGCTATCAACTTTTTTTCATCATACTCTCCACAACTGCTCGAAAAACATCGGTGGCCTGGGTCTACGAGCCGTCATGGTCAAGCGGTTGTCACGTTGGTGGCGCTATTTATCAGTGCTGTAGTCGAGACCGGTCCCGAGACCTGAAGTTGCTGGTCTCGGCCCGAAACCCCGATACATGAAGTGTGTGAAGCTCGATGAGAAGGATGGTTTCAGTCTCACATTCTCAGCTGGTCTCGATTCCATCACTGCTATCTATACTCCGTTATCGCTACCATCTGAGGTGGTACAAGCGCCCATTATATGTGCAGGGTCGAAAAATACCAATTCACCGGCGGGAGTCAAACCCAGACCCCAGGAGTGACACCAACACATGTAGGACACTGGGCTACAGGGACCCCGTTCTCCTGACTTCGGGTTTGAAGGCTCTTATTGACACATGTGATCCCATGTGTCGAATAGATGACGTGGTACGGGTGATGTGTCTGTCGAGTTGGTGGTATTTATACCGCGTGGTCGCCATCATACGATTAGGAAACATGACATGCACACAGCAGATGCGCGGGGTCGGAAGAAATCCTCATTCCCCGGCGGTCTCATGGATTCTCTCTTTTGGGACGTATTTGCTATATACAGTGCAGTAAAAACATAGGTTATTATTATATATAAACGGTCTGACCGACTAACTTTACCAAGTCTCATCCGGCGTGCGGTTGTACGCAGATGACCTTATTTCTTACCGACAAATACTGACAACCTCACCCGTGATGAATCCCCCATGATCATATCTCTGCCTCATGTACTCGAGTCCACATGGCAAATCAAGTTCAATATTGTGCAAATATTCCTAATGGGAAATTCCCTCCTCGTAGAGGTGATTTCCATCCGTGAGCAACATTTCGTCGCAGGGAAGCAGGGAAGGGACTGGGGGGGGGGGGGGGGGGGGGGGGGGGGGG
>JAUOBX010049878.1:0-13596 GCA_032360705.1 Eupentacta quinquesemita
TGTATGTAGCGCCCCCCCCCCCCCCTTCAATTTATTGAGAATAGACTCATATTACACGATATAGGACAGTTCTTAACCTCAGGAACGCTCCAAAAAGCCACGGAAGGTATTCAACACCGTCTACGGAAGCGCGTATCATTCTGTAAGATCTGACAGATGTCACAAAGCTGACAGAAGCGAACACGTATATCTGTTACTTCTACGTTATGTATCTTATGTGGGAATGTACGGAGTGCTAGCTGTTCATCTGTATTAATCTTTGGACTAATGTTTAAACTCTATATGGAAGTTCCGAAAGATCACCCTTAATTAGTTGAGGAAGAACTGACATTACGACATATGGTACAGTTCTTGAACTCCTGAACACTCCTAAAAGCCACGATAGGTATTCAACACTTGCTGCGATGTCTACGAAACCGCATATCATTTCGTCTGAAAGATGTCACGAAGCTGACAGCAGTTTGGAGAAAATGAATTAGAACGGGTCGCGTTTAGTTGTTTGTGCGTGTTAAATTATTCACTCCAACAGTCCGGTTCGAATAACTCGCCAACTTGGTGGAGCCAGTTTCCTGCATGCGTCCATGATTGATGTGACTCGTATGCGGAGCGTGGTAGCGTGGTTGGCCAGAGCCTGGAGCTGGTAATTCAGAAGTTGCCGGTTCAAGTGTTGCCGTCTGCGTGTAATGACCATTGCACCTCCTACGCATTGAGGTCACGCTTCAGAGGCAGTGCATCGGTCCGTGACCTGGCGAGGGTTCGCAGCTGACGAGAGTGTTGTCTCTGAGTATGTACTCTCGCCAGCCTGTATGGAATCAGCATAGTATATAGTATATCGTATACCATAGGAATAAAGATGAAAACCCACTCCGTCATGATTACTAGTCATTAACTGCACCTACCAGTCCAAATGCTCAGTGCTTTGCACCCAAACTATAAAAAACACAGATATTTAGCAATAGTTTCAATTTCAATGCAAATATCGACGGCCACATGACAGTTGTAATCATATTCAACATATTTAAATAGTGGCATAGTATGAAAACATTGATCATTGGGGTTCACATGAGCAAAACCCAAGATGTATACACATGTGTGGACAGCGGTATAAGTGAAGATTGGCAACAGTTACAGCTTGTTCCGGGTATGATTCCTACACTCCTGGACGTTTCTTCCACATGTGACTGGCTGTATGTGCAGTGACAACTTGTGAGGTCTTGGTGGTCTGAATATGATGTGGTGCAGTTGACTTGGTAATTAGGGTTAGCACCGGATTAATTGCGATAACTCTCGCTTGTCAGCTTGTTACGGCGGCTGCACCTTGAAAAACACCACCCACTCCTTCGGGATGTGAGATCATGGGTAGTCAGATGTTCGAGTTCACTTGTCGTTCCTCGGATGTGAACGTGAAACGGCAATTCTGGGAACAAGTTAAGATTGTATAGTCTTGCCCCATCATCTGAGCGCTAGTCAAAAGAGAATGCGTGTTATCGCACATGCCCATCCACGATCCCCTTGATGTACCTTCCTCGGCAGGTATTATTCAAACCGAATAAAATCAAATTCATTCAGGTATAATAACAATTAGGTGGTATGCCGTGGTATGCCATGGTATGTTGATAGCATTGTCATTGCGTATTGACGAATTCTACATTCGTCACTACAAAAAAAAAAGATCATGTGATAGTAGACACGTGCAACATTTAACACTAAGCGAACATTTTATTGGCTGTTTCCTGAATGTTTTATTGTTATTGGTGCATATTGATCAAGGTTGCGTATATTGGCGAATCCCACACTCGTCTCAAAGATAAACAGAATCATTTGATAGAGTTTGGTATACTGATTCGCTCTTCTGAACGCTGAACAGAAGATCTTCAAAATAGCCGAATTATATTATAATTGAGTATATGTTCGATATGCGAATACTATTTGTTTTATGAATATCCTTTAACTGAGGTTGTGTCAACCAGCTAATATATTTCAGGTCTTGTCGCACCCCATCTATCAATGGGCGATCTCATAAGACCTCGGTATTCTTCTCGCATGGACTTTACTATTATTCTAACTTGTGTAAGATATATTTTCACAGCGAGAGTGGCATGACGCCATTCCGCTTATTAGTGATATCGCTTCCGGCAACACGGCTGCTCGTTAACCGGTCATTAGTTCCATATTTCGTCTGTTACGGCAGGATCTGGCACTGCAATGTGTTTGCGATTGAGGTATAAACCATAAGTGGGTAATTGCACTCAATCAGCTCTCGATACGATACTAATTGGTTGTGTGACAGCGTGTCATGTATGAGAAGTACAAATCAATTTTTCACACAAACTGCAGGTATACAACGTAGCACCCACCTGAATAATAACTCATCATTTCATGGCTTCAGCGCGGATGCACCATACGTATGTTAGCCGCTGTGTGTCATTGTAGGAACAACTCACTCAAGAACTAGCCATGAAAATCGCGGGGAATAAACCAAAGACTAGACAAATATCGAAATAAACCAGATAACTAATGGAGAGACGAAGAACCATGTGAGCTGAAAGAACAGATACACAACGAGTGGAATACACCGAAACTTGTAGGACAACCCGGAGGAAGCTGCGAGAGGACATAAGGAGTTTTAACACTAATATGATCAGAACCACAATTGAGGAAGACGAAAAACAAGTCTGTAGGAAACTTTCAGTGAGCTAACATCAGAGAAAGATGAATTAACAAGCCTCATAGATGACAATGGACGAGAAATGTCAGACCAAGACCAAATACTGAAAAGAATACAATACTTTTATGAGCACCTATATGTCAGCGACAACAACACGGATAAAATATGAGAACCACAAGAACAAGAAGAAATCCCTACTGTCATAAATTATGGAAGTAGAACATGCTGCAGACCGAATTATGAGAGGGGATTTTCCAGGATCAACGTTCATGGTACCTCAAGAAGGAGAACGTTCCATAGTTATGTACCAGCAACGGAAAGAACACGATTTTTGTCAATGGTTTACTCGCCGGACACAGGTGCCGCTCTCATACAAGCCGGCAAGGGTACATAGCTTGACACAGCTCCCTCGTCAGTTGCAAACCATCGCCAGGTCACAGACTAAAGGCAATGCCTCCAAAGCGTGACCTCAATGCGAAGGAGTGGGTCATTTCACGTATACGGCAACATACAGATCACCTCCCACGCATTGTGAGGAGTGGGGATAGAGTCCCTTCCCAAGGATGCAACGCGGATTTGAACCGGTAACTTCCGGATCATCATATCGACACTCCAATTGCCAAAATATTTGGTAAAGGTGGGGAAATATAAAGAGTACGAGACGAAGTATCCTGAATCAAATCGCTTTATAACCGTCCAGAAAATAAATGGCTTATACAGTCGGGAGCACGATCTAAACGATAAACCGGCATTCCCGTGGGTACCATCATATTGGTGTTGCATATTCAATTTTCGACAGCCTGATAGGCCTCAAATGTTGATCAGAGTCAACTAGACGGCGATAGCCACTCAAAACCTTGAAAAGCGTTTCTTCAAGTGGACGTTATCTAGGTGAAGTATCTATCTGAAACTGTGTTCACTGAGAAATCAGGTGTTTTATTTTGATGGTAAAAGGAGCGTGTCTTTTTCGTCTGAAAATCGTGCGCAGATGAAATCTCTAAATATTATTGACCGTGGTGTAATTTAAATCCTAATCAAAATGACGATGTCAGGGAAAGAATGAAGGCAATACTCCAAACGATCCCAGTAGTTCAGTCTCGTATTCTAGACTTTCAATCACTGCTAAACCATATAGTGGTGGTCACCGTCTTGTGAAAGAGAGGGTGGGGTGGGCGGCATCAGATCCATAATATGCGTTCCTGAATTCATTATACATGTTTCCGTGAACCGAATGATATAATAGAGAAATACTTATCGTATGATTTTTGAAAGCTAGCAATCTTACACCGTTGTGTCATCAGTTGCGCTGTCACACACCAACACACATCTAATCCTCTCCCTCTAACACTCCTCTATTCTACAGATATCAACATGTGAAACTGTTGATACTGAGGTAAACTAATCAATTCGGTAAAATCTCAAAGTAAATTTCAAAACTATGTGAGAAATGACTGGACTGAAATGAGCGCTGGTTGTCGCTGCGGCGTAAGTTAACATACTCATGCAGCTCAATTAACAAGTATAGACATTGGTATTAGAGATTGGCAAGTTCAATGTTTGGAAACCGACTTGAAACTGCTACAAAATATCACATTGCTGTAAGTGAGAAAGAAAGGTGCTTTGCATTCATTTGGGGGATTCTGACGCACAGTCATCGAAACGCCCACGATTATTCATCGCCATGTTGATATTCATTCGATATTGTTGTTTTGCTATAAGTTATGAATACCAGCAACATCAGATGTGTGGTAGTGAGAAAAGAGCGTGTATCCCATATGTCAGTAGTGATATGTTCAGTAGTTTCTGAGAGCGTATGCAGAGGTTTGCTGCACCGTAGATTCAGTAGTAGATATCTGGAAACTGGTGAATTTGGCAGAAAATTATCATATATTGGGGCTGAATGAATCAGTAAAGAATCAGTATTGCAAGGGCGTTCAGTGAAACCCAATCTGTGAATCTTCTAGACATGCAACATGCTACGTCGCATCGGTCAATGAAAACATATAGGTCGTACTGTCATGTTTGCTGATGAGATTTACTTAGCCTTAATGTGGTGATCTAATTAAACGGGATCTGGTTTATATCAGTGTCAGAACATGGCAGCTACGACCGCGTGTGTTTTTAGGCAGGCTGTACATGCGTTTGGAAAAAAACTAATTTGTGGTTCTGTGTGAGAAGTTATGAAAAGAAAGTATGGAAATGTATAATGGAGCCGACGATCCGAAATAGCTAACTCATCCATTATAAATACGCCTCGTATTCGTTACACAACACATATTCCTATGTATTATGGTGAGGTGTTTGTGGCCTATGTGGCATGGACGACAGGAAGCTCATGAAGTGTATTCGAACTATAACTATAATGGCATATCACCATGTGAAGAAAATGACGCGCCATATTGCTCATGTCGATCGAGTGGAGTCTTATGACACCGGTACTCTTTCAATTTCGGGTGTGACAGCAATATCAATTATCACAAACCTCTTATGTACATGTTGTCGTTGCCGAACCTTTGTTTTACAAGTGATAGCATGTTTACAGACGATCCGGAATTTTTACGTATCGTCAGAGATATGCAATAGGGTATTCTATGAGGGACTGCAGCCTGATATAAAGGCCCAGTTCAAACGTGTTATTGTGTCAAGTGAGAGATTATTCGGATGTAACTAATTAAGGGTGAATTAGGTTTATGCATGGTCGAATGACGATAAATACTACTTATATATATAGTCAGTTATTCGGCATCAAAATGCAGGCAAGTGCAAATACATACGAAACGGAGTATTGCGCTGATGACAACTTTCCAGACGATCACTACCTTAACATATTTTTTTTAATTTCTCATCAATAATCACATATCCGCGTCCGACATCGCCCGCCGCTGATCAATTCCTACTCTATCATGATATCGAACAATATTGTCATGATATCATATGATTTGAATAAATGACGTTCACAAAGACAGTGATTTGGGAGAAATGAATGTTTGGAGCGCTTGGCACAAAAATGACATTTCAAAACTGTAAAATAATGACAAAAAATCCAAACACACCCATGCAGCTAGAGTGACAGAAAGAACAAACAAACAAACAAGTTTCAGTAGAGTAACGTTTCGCCCACGTTCTGTAAAAGAAAACTCTGCAGGATCAAGAGAACGAATCCATTTTCAATGTTCCCCAATTTTGTCATACAACCGAACAATAGCAAAGTGCTGTATCGTTGTGTTTTGCTACAGAATGCATTAGAAACAATTATAGAGATTCCCTGAAATTTGCAGGTTGCAACTCGATAATGCAACTCATTAACAATCCAGTAGTGAAACACTGTGATAAACAAGAGTCATCACCGCAATATTTTATTCGGCGCATTAGTACTATATCTATTGCGTTACTCATTCATTACCCCACCAGCCACTGTTAGGCTCTAACACGCATGTTGCTTCTGATTGTAGGGTCCTATTGTAGAGGATTTCACACATTCGTTGGTTGTGGATGTTCCTTTGATGAGAGATTACGGTTAACGTGAGGCCTGAGGGATCCACTACCTACGTAGTATGCTTAATGAATAGTTTCATGCCATGAGGCGGGCAATTTGTTGAACTTAATCATTTTGTTTCGCAAAACACAGAACATCTCCAACGTATTATTTCCCACCTAAAAACACTTTTATTGGTTTACTGCAGTCTGATTGGTTGAGTTGACTTGAGCAGTTCATTCGAAACCAGTTTCGATTTAGGGAAAACTGCGAGGGTGCCGAAGTCTCCAATTGCATTCAAGACCGATGATGCGTCCTCACAGAGGCGGAAGAGAAAGCCGTAGGCGTGGTCTTGAATTGCGGTATGAATTTTAAAATCGCTGTTCTGTGAAGAAGGATCATTTGTGAACGGGAAAAGGCTGTAGGATGATGCGCAAAGACAATAAATATGTAGAAGCTCATGAATATGGATGTTGAAGTGCACACAACTCCTTTGCGGTATGCCGCATTGATGCCGCATCAATACGCGTGGTTATATCGCTTAGACAACGCTTATTTTTTCTTATTCGGATGAATTTGGGCTACGTTTGGGGTCTGTAATCATCTCTGTTATCATAATACAGCCTATTCGGGCACTTTCCACGTTGTTGTTCGCGTGAAAGCGACGTTCAAGTGTTTTGCCGCATCCCGCATTCGCACATATGGAATCCAGCCTTCAGTGGTGCCGAGGTCTCTCACTGCAAATCGTCTCTGCGATGACGTCATAATCGGTCCTAAATGCAATGACATACCTCGGCACCCTCGTATTTACCCCCTAATTTAAAACACATTTAGAATCACCTGCTCGGCTCTATTTCGTATAAATACTAATCCCTACCTCAACCAAACTATTTCAGAGAGTTTAACAATTACAGTATCCAATCTGAAAATACCCTTCGGAGACGTTGCACATCCGCTGCCACAGTGAGTGACTCGAAATATCTAATCATTTCCCTCGCACTCATTTTCAGTTTTCCACTTCTCCGGTAATAATACCAAGTGGGAAAGAGGGCATGGTCGAATCAGTCATTGAAGTTCACGGCATCGGGGTAATCAATTATCCGGACGGGATATTTTTGACAACTGTTCAGATACATGTGGGAGATTAAACTCTGCGAACACGTGATCAGTTGTGTCGATTGCAAAAAATAAATATCAGTCGCGCACTCACAGGATGAACGCTGCTGTCAGGGAGGCCGGTTCTAGGGTGGAAGTACTTTTAAAAATATGGCGACCATTTCCCACAAAAATTGGAACTAGTACATATTTATCACTTGAATGCTTCTAATTAACTCATCTGGGTTCTGATTAGATTCACGCTCCAGACGAGCTTTCGCCTGGTGCCGATGCTGCTTGGGCAGAAAGGGAGGGCTTCAACAGACCCAACCCGTCGTGGTGAGGTGTCTCTTTTCAATAGTGCCGATATTTAATTTGCAATGATATGTTATGTATTTTAACACACAGACGCACTGACAGTTCCATTTCACTGAAAGTTCCCCTGTCCCGTAACCAGCAACTTTCAAACTGACAACGCGTGAACAGTTACTCAAACGTTACAATAATTATCGGGTTTCCCTACTGCCTATACTGTTTTGTTAAGAACGTGATACCATCGCCAGGTGAAAGACATCAAATAAGTAGCGTATAATAAAACGTTTGTGAACTTGAATTGTTTTATGCGTAAATGCGCTACTACGTATTCCAGTCGGTGTAATATACACTAACAGGTTTCGTTCTACAACTCATACCACTGAATCTCACTTGACCTGATCTTGTTCCGAATAATGGAGCTAAATTACCCGAGTACATGGCTACATGTTCGAGTTACGGGTTACGAGTTTTATGGTAATCAGGTTGACCAAATACCAATTTCAAAAGTTAGTTCAAGTAGTCCTTCCCAAAATTCAAAACAAAACATATGTTAGAAACGCGAAACGATAAATATAATGCTGACACTGATTTTAATGGACAACATACCGAAATAATCATAAAAGTGAACTTTCTAAAGGAACATTCTCTCGTCCTACCCCTTCATAGAGTGTCAGTTAATAATGGACTGGTCCGTTCGCAAATCAATCGTCCACTGCACTATATTTGAACGGATTTTGCTTTGACTCATGGTAGTGACGATATACCCTAATCGATAATGAACAATATTGATTGCTGGGCTAGAAGTGAGGTGGAATGATAGAGACTCAGATTCCATGATGACATCAAATGATACAATGAGACGGCAATGAATGGTAAATGTTGGTCAATCGAACCTGAATCACTATCTTCTCCACAGGATATTGCCAAAGACGAGTCGCTCGCTCTATTCATGTATGCTGGTTTATGATTCGTAGCTGACAATCAGTTGTAGCAGCGTAGCGGTGTAGCAGCGTAGCAGCGTAGCGAACATTTTCGTTAACGGATGATCTATGGGCAAACAACGAGGGGATAGTAGTCTCAGCAGACGTACTTCATCAGACCTATACACAAAGTCGCAAAAGGTATTTCGCCATCAGAATTTATTCATATATAATAGTCTACACAAACCAGACAGGTATCCACAGCACAAACCCATTTGCTCTCTAATAATAACCGTTAATGGGAGGGGATTTGATGATTCCACGCATTATTATACAGTATTACGAACCCTTTAAATGAGCTGTAATATGTATTGTTATCATGCAAAGCCTTACCCATCCGTATGAGTAAATATATTGCCACAAGCTGTGATTTCAACAGGAACATGCAATCGTTGCCAGAAGTATTGATAATTGAATGTTCCTTTACCTCATTCTATTATACATTCATAGCAAATTAATGTAGATAACTTCTATACATCACACCATCTGCTCTAGAGCTTGACCTTACTACTGCGGGGTATTGGCGTTGAAAAAACAACAACAATAAATCACCGATGAACTAAGAGGATTATCAGACCATCAGTCGCATCTGAGTATACGCTCAATTTCCCACCAAATTCCACAAATATATTACTATAATTATAACCTCCTGCACTTAATTAAGCATCAGAACAAGTATAGGACACGGTTATATACCGCCATAAGCATTGTAGGACAGTTTGATTATCGTATATGTGTATGTTGGAACAGGGTGTGAAGGTGGTCTTAAGTGAGTTGTCAATAATGTGTTACTGAAAGTAACTGGAAAGTCATACTGATTGCTTATTGATATATTATTGACAGCACCGTACGTGTAAATTATCGAGGAAGCCTCCACTCGAACGATCAGTGTTCAATTTCACTCTAAAGTAGTTACTGTGAGCGAATTTGCATGGTTTTATCTCTGATAATTATTATTTGCGAGTAGCCTACTAGAAAATACAGAATTGGTTATAGCGGCAGCCTGCTCGCATTCAAGTTTCTGTTTTAGATCAGTCATCGTGTCGTGTAATTAGCCACAACCTTTTCGTGGACCATGGCATTCCAATTGAACCGAGACCTTCCGCCTCTGTCGCGAGAGGTACCGGTATAACAGAGAACGCTGAATTCGATGAATTATGAAAAATATATGAGTGATACTATAGTTGGTCGTCACTGATCATGATTTTTGTAAATTGATATTACGATAAAACATCACAGATGGAAATCCAAAGATCACGCTGTCGTATGAAATGAACCAGAGTCCGGCATAGCGTTACAATACCAATATCACAGTTTGTGAGTTTTTTGCCTCAGTGCTGACACCCTGTCTTCTGGAGATTGTTTAAAGCATAATTTCATGGTCGAGTTTCGTCGTGGTATGGAAAGATTTTCACGTTGTTGCTTCGATGAAGATTTATTAGGATCTACTTCGCCCCTGGTCTTCTTTCTGCAAGCTGGATTACCTAAAGATGTGGCCAGTGTAGTCCATCTTCACCCCTTAATCGCTTCTAGTAGTCTCCGTGTTTCGGTCAATCTCTTAAAATCTACTCATAAATCCGCACGATAGACAAATCTTATCCTGTATCTTCTTTGATGGTGACCATATCTTGATTTATAAACGCTTGCAATATATCAACTGCGACACCCACATGTTGATAACTGAACAAAAACTCATAATCACGAGACGAATAACCAAATAGACTATTACAACCGCTATTCCTCTGCGATGAGGACTAATATACACAAATACGCTGTTGCTGAAATAGCATATCCAAATATTGTGACTAGCTGGATCAGGTACATGAACTGAGAAAGCCCCAGTGTCGATAGTTCTGTTTTTTTTAAACTGTACAGTCTGAAATGTTGGTAGTGTTCGGCTACGATCACTTCTAAGATTATTGTAGATAAAAAATGTCCAGTCATGTTTCAACGTGGAACTGACTTGAGAGACTTTATTGCAGTATTGAAGATTAATTTCGTTTGGCAGGTTTCTCAGCTCAAGTTTCAACCTAATGCGTATTTGTCATCTATCTAGATTCGTTGTGGGAAATTTACTGCGAATCCTCTGTTTGGAAAAGTTTAAGATATGGCGGCGTGATCATTGCTACTCTCAACTATATTACTTTTATAGTGGGTCTGGATAATCAGAAGAAAGCGTGAACAAACTAAAATACGATATTGTCAGCCGGCTAACATAGTACCTGACAACCTGATGAAAGATGGTCTTGAATTATTTAGAGTAATTTGAGTAAGTTTCGTAAACATCTTACTACATCATCTGATGAATTGGGTTGTAAAATCACACACCGATGTGAAATAACTAGAAATTCAATGACTATCACGTTTATTAATAGAGTGCTCTTAGAAAGGTATAGGCTTAGGTCTAGTTTATGACTTCATTACTCGTTAGTGGACTGTGAGTCATTCAATTGCAGTCATTTATTTACGCAAAGGGAATCGAACAGCTGGGTCCACAGAAATGACCATTAACATTTGTATGCGGTCAACGCCGAGTTCATCGGAAAACAACTGAAAAAATTAAAAAGAAAACTGTTCCATTAGTAGAGTAGGAGTAGTAGTGTAACAGTAGTGTACTCAGTCAGTTAACGATGCCCTTAAATGAAGGTGGTTATTTGCCGACCTTTGGACATTTGCTTTAAAAGACATGCACATTTTGCTAGAGCTGTTGGTAGTGTAGCTGGATGAGCTCCCCATATTGTTCCTGTGAGTTTGCTGACGATGCTGTTCCTTGCGGACACTTTGACACACGCTGTCTTTTCCACATGACTATAATAGGAAAGACAACGGCCAAGTGTTACACCCAGGTAAACAGAGTTTTCAAGAGGAGTCCCAGACCAGGAGACATTCAGTCGGCGATCTGTGTCTTAGATGGGGTTGCACATCGATAGTTCTCTTTGTAATCGGGTGTCAGTGATTCCAGTGACCGAGGAAGCCTCTTCTACGAGAGTGAATTCAGTAACTTGTGCTGCAACAAAAGTCTGCATAGACGAAACGCTGAGTGTCGTGAGTTCTAGGCTGATCGTTGGTATGGATGTTAAAAAGTAGCCCATTCCTGAGTCTCCTCCATCTACTCTTCCTGAAGTCATGCACCCTCTTATATAAGACAACATCTTCTACACATGAATTACTCTCTGCGGGAATACATTTCGAAGAAACACTGGGAAACTGAAGAAGTTCAAGGACATGTCATCCATGCAGTTCATGGACAATTCCCTAAACCTGAAACGAATCACCCCGATCTTGCCTCAGCATCATCGAAGTCAAACCGAAACGTCATAATCGTCCTGAAAATCGTAAAGTTGTCGTGGAATCTTTACCCCTCGTGTACTGATATGGTAATACTTGTCGAGTACTCATATGCGTCTTCTATATCTATCTATATATGAGATGCTACATATTTAAGAATGTACACTTTTTTGTTATATATATGGAACTGATATAAGGAAGATTCATAGCAGTCGCTCGAACGCCGTGGCAGTAACACACCACTGCTACGATGTTGATAGAACTACTGTACAGGCGCAATGTTTGGGATACCCTACCAGTCTTGGAATGGTCATCGCTGCGTGCAATAATCTGAACGAGATTTCCTCATAGCGTGCTCTAATTGTTTGTTTGTATACTACCCTCCCACAGTTTCGCACCCACTTAGGAAGCGATAGGGTGTCTATAACCAGATTTATGGGAGCTTAAACTAGTAAATTCATCACACGCCGATTGATTATTGACTGATTTCATTTCAATTACACTCTCTTGGTTATTTCGCAAACAGCCGCACAGACACACGACTGGGCAGGATTGGACCGTCAGAATATTAGGAACGGATACAATTTTCAGGGCGCCTCTAAACTGAGATAGTGTTAACGTATATGCGGGAATTCGTCCTCCAGCAGTGTACATTACACTGCATACCACTTAGTCATGAGTTGGTCGAGCGGATTAGTCAAGCTACCTGGACTTACATTTCAGTCAAAAGTTTGTCGGAAGATAGACTAGCGCAAAACTTAGTCATAACTCAGTCCATCACTCTAGAGGTTCGTCCAGCTAGCCTGACTAACTGGTTTGACGAACTATAAATCAGAAAACCGAGCTGGACTAACGCGTTCGACTAACTTGAGTTAGTCTAGCTAGATTCACTAACATGAAGTTAGTCGAACCCACCAGATAGACTGACATTTCCTAGTCTAGCGACCAATTTATGTTTTCAGTGCGGGTTTCGAGACCGGTCCCGACTACATCACTGCTATTCTCGTTGCTGGATCCAAGTTCCAGCACCTTATTCGGAGGTTTTCAGAGGCTAATTATGAAACCCCTACGACTCCCACACCCAAGACCCACACCCCCACAACCTATAACATTGTGACGAACTTGGAGAAGTTCGTGGGTATGGGGGTTTCAGAAATCACTACATGGATGTTTCTGAAAGAACCCACACCTTACAGCCTCGACCTGCAAGGGTGTGACAAGGTTGTGTGGGTGTGGGGGATAGCGAGGATATTCCTACGATGATGTTTCCAGATCCCAGAATGAAGTATAATATTAATAATAAGGATGTTACGGTAGTCGTAGTATAACGTTACATACATCTACTCGGAAGAGTTCACCATCGAAAAATGGCAATGAACCCAAGTAATAACCCCTACTTATTAACTTATCTTGATGATCAGAATAATTTATTGTGAAACTTACTGAAATGCCTAATTCCTAATCACGCACTTCCTAAAAACTGTTCATGCTACCGCATCATGCGATCACATCTCTCATGATTATTCCACTTCTTGCTGGAATATGATACATCATCATCAGTTGAGTCACCCGTTCCGTGCCGGTTTCTCGTGATCCCTCATTCTTCCCACCATACATGTTGCAGTGGACTGGAGATATTCGAGAAGTAGGTCGATCCATTCAACCTACCCTGCTGACTTTGAAGCTGACTGTTCTTACATAGATACTCTCCATATCTCTCCATATCACATGACATATAGAAATGTTGTCTGGGATTTTATACATCATTATTAGAA
>JAUOBX010049989.1:0-19836 GCA_032360705.1 Eupentacta quinquesemita
TCCACGATCAACATGGCCAGGGTTCCTCGATGAGCCTTCAGTGGCTTCCTGAACCTGTAGCAAACAAACAAACAAGTGCTGGTACCACAAGCCCCAGCAGGTAGGTGCTTTCTGCAGCATATGCCCCTAGCTATCCCTTTTCATGTAACATTGACCTAGCTACGAGCGAACAAATCATCTTCAGAAAGTTTCTTTTCCCGCAGCTTCCAATGTACTTGGCGGGGAGAACCGAGGTGTTTATGTTCTCATGACTGGCCTTGACGTTGAGAGGATCATGCTTGCCGCTGGGGCAGTTGGGTACGTTCACTGCGGGGGGAAGCACAACCCCCTCATCCTTCTTTTATGTCTTGTCGTTGCAGCTTCCAATATGCTAGGGGGGCTAAACAAGGGGGTGTACGTCCTTTTTACTGGGCTGGATGTGGAGAGGCTCGTCTTGTCATCCATTGCATTGGGGTGAGTCTGGTACTGGGCAGGATTAGGTGATATTTTTGACTGTAGAGGATCATATATCTTGGGAGGCTACCATTGGGCAGTGGTTCCAAGGAGAGGGCAGACATATTTTTCAATAAGCCTACTGTCATTATTCAACTGTATGGAATTCTCTGAACCAAATTCAATATGTACTGCCAACCTACTACTGTCTACCGCGGCTATCTCAGGATGATGTTGTATGATATATGTTCGTTGTGAATATTACAAGCTACCCCAACAAGACACAATGCTCCTCTTTAATTTGAATTTCCATGTATTGAGAGGATTTCAAACAACTGGATCATCTGGGAATATCTAGGATTATTATGAAGTTATGTAAAATTGTGTAAAATTATCTTGGATTTCAAATATTTGTTCGAATATATGTCCCAAACTCTGCATTATGTTGGGAACCTCAACCACCTTGGCCACCACACATAAATAATTGGAGTATTAGGGATGCATCTGAAATGCAGTGCAAGACTAAACATAATTTGTATATACCAGTATTCCAATCAGTACCGGCCCCATTTAGCTGCCCTATTGCAAATGTTACAAGGGTACTTTGGGCGATGGGGGCCTGGGTTAGGGTGAAGATCACCAGCTTGTACCAGAAGGACCAGGGATAGACTGTATAGGCATGCCGTCAACATCTTCCCACGACCAGACTGTGCAGGGTGGGTGATGTGTGAACCAATGCGAGTGAAAGTGTTGGTGTTCACGATATGGCTTGGAAATATGTCAAAAAAGACTTCTGGAACAAAAAAGATTTGATTGTTGTTCATGGGAGTCGTGTCAGTGTAATCACTGTGGTTCTGTGGATACAACAAAAGCTTGAGGCTGTTACAGGCCGTTGTCAAGGTCATGCAGACCAGCGCTACATGTAGGAAATTCATAATTGGGAGGGAGGGGAGGGAAAAAGAAAAAAGAAAAAAAAGTTAGGCCTAGGCCAGGCTAGGCTAACTATCCTAGTGAAACACAGCAAAAAAAACAAAAAAGAAGAAGAAGAAAGTCACTCAACGATACCCAAGTCTTCTCTCTCACTACCAGCTTTTGTCGCACACAGTTTAAAGTTCCATCATGGTCGCAGATGAATCGAAGCTACAGGAGGAGGCTTCCACAGACTTCCACAAACAAAGAACATGTGCCATGTGGTTGTGTTGCAGTGATGAACCACTGTGATAGGCTAGGCGGGTTAGGCTAGTGGTGAAACAGAAATCAGACCAAACTAGCCCAAAAATAATATCAACTGAAAATTTTCCAGCCGAAGAACTATGGAAAGTGATCCATGATGGTGTGGGATCACAAAAAGACAAGGATCCTGGTAAAATTCTGGCTGTTAAGATGTTAGAAACAAGCCTCAGTTGGAGAACTCAGAGAATCCTTGTGTCCATGTCAAGGGCTGCCAACCCAACCGTACCGTGTAGTACAATAACATATATGGCATCTAATACTGAAACTAAATGGGAGGCAACATTGATAGACATTTCAGGTGAAGGTCAGTATCTAAACCATGTATTCAACTTGCTCAAGTTAGTTTTGTCCATCCTAAATAAACAAAATCTAGAAAATCAGCCTCCAGTCGACCATCATCATAACAGACAGCGAAGCGGCCGGCCCATAGTGGCCCATTGAGGTCATACATCAAACATACATCCCTATCCCGGAAAAATCCCCAATCCCGTGTTTGTTCCGACGATTTTGAAAGTGCCGAGTCAGTGAGTTTGCATAAGTGAAATACTCGAGCCTGGGTCCAGTCTTTAGTGCTACTCGCGTGAGACATACAAATGATAGAGAAACTGATTTTGATGACACCAGATCCTGTTATATACATTATCGAAAGCGTAAACAGTAATACAAAACACTGGCTATATTATATTGTCTGGCGAATAACTGACTTTCGATTCTTACTCATTTCAGTGGATGGACCCGTCACAATCTTCCCGTATCCATTTGCAACGAGTTCGTCAAGCATCACGGTAGTGCAATTCAGTGCATTACTCTAATGGCGTATGATATTGTAGTTATCAGTGATCT
This sequence comes from Eupentacta quinquesemita, assembly GCA_032360705.1. NCBI lineage: Eukaryota > Metazoa > Echinodermata > Holothuroidea > Dendrochirotida > Sclerodactylidae > Eupentacta > Eupentacta quinquesemita. The sequence continues at coordinate 2,509 of JAUOBX010049989.1, forward strand.
AAAAATGATAAGACAAACGGTCCATCTCTTTGTGACCTATGTGTGGATGACTTGGTTCATTGTATCATGTTTTGAAGAGCGAACAATAAATGTAACGTTAATGGACACTGTTCTACTGCCATGCTCGTGTTTCTCATACGGAGATAAATATTCCCCATATTGGACATTCAATCGGGAAGACATCTCGTTCTTTGATAGGAGCTATGGCTCCAAGTTAGAATCTGCGAAACTTGTAACCAACTATTCTCTGGAAATATATCCTGTTAATCACGGAGGATTGTATAAATGCATATGCTATCATGATTACGGGCAGCCTAGCAGTGAAATCGTGTACCATTTACGCGTTTTGGGTAACGTTCTTTTCATCCGATTTATTACAAATTTATCATGATTTATCCTAAAATTTGTGCAGTAAGTAACACCCATCGCTCTGTCATAAGTCGCATGACGAGACTGATGAAAACTATTCCGACTACAGCTGCCCCCAATTACCAAGCCCCCTGCGGCACAGCTGAGCGGCCGGGCACCAAGACCCAACCAGTAGTCACAATGAGTACAGCCATCTCTGGAGAAGAGCGCTCGATTGTGAATGTGGGAATCGAACACGGAATAAACTGGAACCTTTGTACTGCCAAGCGTCACAGATACCGCTAGACCACTCCCCCGTTCAATATGATGAAGTCGACGGTTTTAGTCATGGCGTGTGAGAATGTTCCAAGCAACACATGGCTCGAGTTATAATAATAATGAATATTAATTTCCCTGAGAGCTAGATTCGGAAACGCTGTTCACCTCTCGCTTCGATTTATCCGCACAAATACCTGCCTCTGACAAATGTTAGCTAACTGTGGAAGTGGACACCATTCTAATGCTATGTTAATTTAGGCCAATTTCGAACGGTCATCTTAACTGATGGATTGTTTTCCAACCGATAGAGAGATGATATGTGTCCATGACAAATCTGAATATCCTGTCATTTCAAGTTTATTTCACTACCTCCCATAGAATGAAAACATACATCATAGTGATTCACCTAAATATTGTAGAAAACAATGGAGTGACATGCAATGAATAATTATTCGAATCAATAATGCAACAGTAATCAGGAGGTGGAAGGGCCAGCAATGAGTTCGAGTCTGGCACAAAAACAACTCATCCAATAGTAGGGAATTAAAAAAGTATGAGAAAAAGGAGGTGAAAAGACAAAGAGGAAGGGAGAAAGATGATCAACTGGAAAAATAATACTATGAAAGATATGTTGACAGCAGCATGCTGACAATTTTAGCATGAATGATTATTGAGCGAGTAATCTTTCAATTTCTTCTTAAACAGTTTAATATTGTTCACATTATAGTACACCAGTTACGTATATCATGATTTTGTCTCCGAGGGGTTCTAGTATGTGGATAATGGAGAGCATTTCTATTACGGGTATTGAAGTTGTGTAACTCTGAGTTCGCATGATAAAAGTATCTGACAAATGAAGTGTCCCCGGGTTAAACTTTTACATAAATATTCCTAGTGGATAATCGTACAGATCGGAGAGTGTGAATAGTTTATCTTGTGGAAATCCCTGTTAACATCGTTGAGGGTCTCAGTAAGGTTATTATTCTGATAATAAACAGTAGTATCTTCGGCAAATATAATAAACTGTGACTTTCCAGTTGCGGATGACATGTCATTTATATAAAGGATGAAGAGCAAAAGTCCTAAAATAGAACCCTGTGGAACGCCAATATCACATGTAGTAAATGTTGACAGACTAGTCCCAAACTAGACGTATTGCTGGCGATCATTTAGGTAGCTTTCGAACCACCTACAGGCTATGCCAATAGCTTACCCAATAGAATAATGTGATCAATCGTACCAGATGCTTTAGATAGATCTATGAATATAGTAGCTGTTGTCTTTTTGTTGTCCATACCAGTAGTAATATCATCAACTCGCTTCAGTGCAGCCATGTAGGTGGAGTGGTTTTTCCGAAAATCCTACTGATTGGAACAGAGCATATCATATTTATAAATATAGTTGAGCAGTCTATCATGGACTAACCGCCCGAAAAAAAATTGAGACTGAAGGAAGGAGAGGAATAGGTCTACAGTTTGAGAGTAACATAGGATCACCAGCCTCATGGATAGGAATAATTTTAGCTGTTTCCAGATGACTTGGGAGAATGCCTGTACAATTTCTGCTCTAATGTACTCCAGTATATCATGTGTCATATTATCACAGCTCTTGCCACATGAGTGTATAGGCTCAGTTGTTGGGATATATATCTAGTTAACAGACTGCTCAGAGACGAGTGACTGCGCTTATTCGAAGTATATGCGTCTTCATGAATACGTACACTGAAAATACTGAAGAACCATGCAGTTTTCGAAATGTTGGATATATGCACTTTAAAAAAATTCGTTCATACTATATAAGCAGAATGCTGACGTCATCCAGTCATATAGGCCTAGAAGCTGTGTTTAGAGTGTAAATACTTTTCTGAACACATTTGTTGACCAGATTTGTAAACACGTTTGGATGATACACATTATAGGTGTGGTTTAAAAACTACGGTGTTCAATTGTTAAACACATTCCGTCCTAACGCTAAGTACATTGTTGCTGAACACTTATTCGAATCCTCTTTCTAAACACCTTCTCTACAGTGTATGAAATACATTATTCACATGCTCGACTAGATATCTGTTCGCAGCTCATTATCGAGTGTTCTCAGAGACAATTGGACGATATTTTGGCACTTTTCTATTATTTAATATGCAGCACCGATCATATCCACCGAAATTCCAGCAATCACTGAGATCACCATCGCAATCGAACAACAACCAACAGCATACATTGAAATCACCACGGCAACCGATCACCAACCGACCACAGATAGTGACTTCACAACAGAAGCCAATGAAGAAGCTCGCCTATCCACAGTGACTACTAGGCCGACTGGACCTGCAGGATACGCAGTTCATCTAATTGCTATCCTACTAATCATAGCTCTGTCGGTAAACGTTCTGGTAATTCTCAAACGAAGAGAACATGGTTATTATTGATTTGTTCATGGCTAATGATGCGACAATACAGAGTTTCAATATCCGCTAGCATTTTTTCCAATTAACACCCCCGCCCCCCCCACCCCCCTAAGGAGAATATAAATTTCGTTGCATATTAATATTGGACATTGATCGCACTATGATAACACATTTATATATAATAGACGAACAAAATGCATACACCCCCGAATTAGGGATGATCCATCCTCATGGAACTCAAGCACCATCGAGTGACACGAGGCAAAAGGCGTGGTTCCATGAATGGTTCCACCTTCCAACATACCAGCCTCGCGTGTTTCAGTAACATCACTGGGTGAAGCCACATGTCCAGGTCCTCAGGCGCGGAACGCAGTGTTTCATTTGCGTACGTAGCACGTCCAAGTGTGACTTTAACCTTATGTAGAATTCTGAGTAGAATATATATGCACTGAAGTCAATCATGGACGGTTACGCTCGCAGCTGATAATGTTACATGCATTATAAATATAATAAATGCCTAATAATGCAACCAATAAAGCTGTTTTATCAATCTCTTCACAGTTGGTTGTAACCTTCTACCTGTCTTCGGTAGACCACCAACATCACCTGCGGTAGGGTAAGTCTTTCGCCAACCTTTGTTTTCAGCTTCATTAGTGAACATAATTATGATGAAATAATGAGCCAATGAGATCGAGCAACAGAGTAACCATATTCAACATGTCATTGTTTGACCTCATAGTGAATGTGATATCGAGTAATATAGGACAAAGCGATACCATAATTCACAGATACGCATGGCCGTATTTCAGCGTATCACAGAGAGTCACTCTAAACAAGCGGAGTTTACTCCAAACTTGCTGCACTGATGGAGTTATTGATATATCACCGGCCGCGATGGGCCGGGTGAAAAAAGTGAGCTTGTCATTTTAGCTACGTTTACTGTGAGTGGTCGACATAGCATCGTTCGCTATGGTTGAACTTTCATTGGGCGAGCCTCTCTCGTTGGGATATATCCCATTTTTGGGAATACCACGGGTTCAGGAAGCCACTAAAGAAACCATCAAGTAATCTTGGCTGTTTTGATAGTGAAAAAGCACCGCCGATTGTGTGCTCAAATGAAATCGAGGGAGGAGTAAACTGTGACCGATCCCAACCCAATTCCAGCAACCTACTCTCAGGACCGATATTCAACGTCACCATCCGACGGCCTACCAGTGAGCCCCAGGTTCTAACGATTTTGTCAGTTTCCGGGGGACGGATGTTTTTTTGACGAAGTTCAATAGGTTTGAATCATCGCACCTTCACCATGTCAACACTCCACATATTATGAGTAGAGAGTGAAACTAAAACGATGTACTTTTAATTTTGAAATTGTTGAACTGATAGTGTTGTTGCTATATAACCAGCCCCGATGAGCCGGATGAGTTGAGATCGTTTTTTAGCTATATTCCCTGTTGCTGCTCGCCATAGCAACCGTTGCTATGGTAACACTTGTATTGATCAAATTATTCTCGTCGAGGAGTACCCATCAATGTCAGTGCCTGTCAGCGTATCGAGACAATGTTGACTTTTAAAATGTACACGATGTTGAATTGTTACTGACACAATTTGGAGCAGAAATATCACGTCCATTCGTTATTTTGTTCGTGTCTGGCGGATATTTATTGTTTTTCCCAAGATGTACTGTTGTTGTAATAGTAATAACAACAATAATAATAATTAAAACCTAAATGCCTAGCGACACTCATCAATGCGCTCTACAAATCCAGTGGTCTAAATACAATGGGAAAGGTGTGTTTTCAAGTATAAGGACCTGGCTGTTTTCACTTTCGTTTGGGTAGGGGGTCCCGATTATAGGACGCCATTCGTTGGACCAATATTTTAACGCTCGATAAAGACTAAGTTGTTCTTGGAAACTGACAGGATGCTGATGGCACGCGATGTGAGAGTTGAATTCTGTTGGTAGGTTGTGGGATGTCGGCAACGTATAATATTAAGAAAATGGGGCTGATGATGCAATATTTAGTGTACTGGTTGTGATGTTGTGAGTATCCTGTGAGTTGGATAGCTGTCTTCGAGATGAGTGACATTCAGCCATGTTGTACTGAAGCTTGCGGAAGAGTGGTCGAACGGTATCAGTGACGCTTTGCAGTACAATGGGTCCGGTTTGGGCCAGGTTCAATCCCCACAATCACCATCAGGCGTTTTTCTCCAGTGGTGGCTGTTACTCACAGTGACGACTGGCGGGATCTCGGTGTCCAGGCTCTGCTGTGGCGCAGTAGGCTTGGTAATTACACGGGGGTTGTTGTCGGTCAGTTGCAATGAGTCTCGGCTGTACACAGTTACCGTGGTTGGACTTCGCAAATACAAAAACATGTAGCAATAACCAAAAGCTTCCGCTCCTCCAGGATCTGAGAAAGTGATTAGATCCTTGAGTTCACTGGTCGTCCGTCGGATGGGGACGTAAAATAGCGGTCCCGGGGAGCAGGTTGGGATTGGTACTGTACACCCCAGCCTCGATAACATCTGAGCACTAGTCGAGAAGAGAAGGCGAGTTATCGCCGGTGTTCATCCACGATCAACACGGCCAGGGTTCCTCGATGAGCATTCAGTGGCTTCCTGAACCTGTAGCAATCAAATCAAATCAAATCAAATAGAGAACAACGACTGAGATGCTGATTTGGTGCCCGACAGTGTAATTTGGATTCTATTGTGTTTTTCACGCTTGTGATACCGAGATGGCGTTAACATTTTCATGTCCGACCGGTGAGAATCCGTGATCTTGTTTCTTATATGAATCATCAAACATTTGATTTTGTAAACATAGAGCGTGCTCTGGTAGCCTTTGGTCATTCATATCCTAATCATTTCATATAACACCTTGTGCAGACACATATGTGGTGATCGGATCAGTGTTCTAAAGGCTTGTCCTCATGGTACTTAACAACATGTCATAGTATACTTGGGACTAGTTGGGAGATTCGGCAATATCATTGTTGACAGATTAGGAGCTAGTCTGGATTAGTCTATACCAGACATAAGTACACTATAAGTATTGGTATAAATTTGAGCACTAGAGTGCTTCTGTCCAATGCTTCCTAAACAGACTAATAGATTGGTATTATGCATCCCTTATTGATACAAATAAACATTGCAAACACATCTCCTCAGTGAAAGCACCAGGTTCCCATTTTACTGCTGGGTTGACACGTCAGATGAAGGGCTTCAGATTAACGACCGAGCCGAGTCTCGAACCGCCCACCTTCAGCATGCGAGGCGAGTGCTGTAACCACTACGCCACGACCACCCTACAATTGATTACAACATAAAACAAATGCATTGGAGTCAGTCATGAGTGGACATTTGATTGACATTTCACTGAGATTATCTTCATACTTTGGTAATGTGATAAATGTGTAAGAATACCACTAATGTATTGTATACGTTCCGATGATTTGTTAACAATGGTTGTTACCTGCGGCTGTCACCTGTGGTGGACTTTATTGGTGAAAATAATCACGAGTAGGATAATAATATCGAAGAACAAAGTAACCATATAGTACCTCATAGTAAATGTAAAAGCGAGTAATATAGGCCAAAGCGATATCATATTTGACAGAAGCATCTAGCCGTATTACATCGCATTACAGGGAGAATCAAACTAAAAGGTTTAACGTTAGACTTGCTGAACTGATGGTGTTATCATATGACATATCGATATAACTATATTCCTCGTGGCGGAAATTGTTCAATTCTCACCGAAGTTCAACCAGGGTAACTGCGTACTGAACACCAAGACCCCACCAGGCATCACTGTGGATAAAGCCATCTCTGGAGAAAAACACCCGACAAAGGATGCGAAAATCTGACCCGAGCAAGCCGGAACTTCTTATTGGACCGATCGGCCACTATTCCGTGGTTAACGTGTCTGGATTATATATATATTCGCTGGAATCAAATAAAAATAATTGTGAATTTGGCTGGAAATTGTATAATTTGTAACAGAAAACCCCATAATTATCCAGTGTTAAAAAACGACTATTGTGACTAATGCCACATTATCTTCAATAATCGGTCAGTATTGAGGGGGTCGGAAGAGCCTGTGTCCGTCACCTCTGTATCCTTTGTATCTGTATTCTGGCGTTAGCTGTTTTCCCTTCAATACATTTTGAGATTGAAAGGGCCGAACTTTCAAGAATAATGATTGTCACTAAACACACATCTCTTAGAAAATGCGTGATTTTTTTCTACAGTGTACAAGGTGTGTTTTTTAGTCATAACATAGTTTCTGTTGAAATACATGTCACATTCTCTATAATTTTCTGTCATTTTTCCATTGTAAAAATCATAATATCTTCTGGGTGTTTGATTAGGAGGGTTTGATATTGGATGGTAGCTCATTTCAAATCAATTAGGTCACAGTTTATCAAATGGCTGCATGGCTGGTCCAACTTGTTGAAGGCCTTACAGCTTCCTGCCAGCCCCCTTTGTGAAAATACTCATATGGGCATCCCCGCGAGAAGGACACACCGTAACATCAGCTCTCAGTCCTAGATCATTTTTTTACAGTACGGTCAAGAGGGCAATCGACTGTTGTAACACAGTTTAATTATTAGCACAAATAGAGACTAGTTCGAACTCTTTGGTGAGAATTGGCTTCGTGGCCAGTCGGACTGATCCTACTAGTAGCCCACGAGCATCGATGGAAGACGTCTTTCGACAAAAAGTCGATACAATCCTTCTTATCTAGGAAGAGATCAAGGAACGATAACTACCATGGACGCCAAACAAAGGGACTTTGAAAAAAGAGTGCATTTTCTGAATGACACAGTGGATGATCTCCAGACTAAGCAAACGAACGCTGACAGTGAAGTACACCAGCTGAGAGCGGACATTAATTAACTCCTTCAAAGGCAAAACCTAAAGTTGTGCAGGACGACCAACTGAGATCTGAACGACATGCCAGTAGCTACAACGTACGTTTTTATAGGGGAGTACCGGAGCATGCTGATGAGAATCATGTGCAGGTAGTCCGAGCAATCTTGAAGGATAGACTGCAACTGAGCCACGCCGTTGTCGAGAACGCTCACCGTGTTGGGAGGAGAATGCCTGGCAAGTCGAGGCACATTATTGCAAAATTCCTTCTCCAGCCACACATACAAGATGTCATGAACAAACGGAGGCTACTGGCTGGAACAGGGATGTTTGTCACCGACGACTTGGTGAAAGCGGAGTACCAAAAGAATGCAAGTCTGCGAGCGGTCATGGCGACTGCGTACCGAGAGGGGAAATACTTCGATACAAAAACGGTGAGCTCTACACCAACGGCCGGATAGTGTGAGAGCCACTCGCGGGACCGTTCAACCGCCTGACAGAACCGGTTTCCATCTTCCGGGACCCTATAGACCGCCAGGGCTCATCCCGAGCCCATCTCCCCACAGCGAGATCCCAACCTTTGATTGGGATCGGCGTCGGCATTGGCGCCCTCAGTTATTCCTCTCCAGTGACAGACAAACTGAGTAGCTGACTGTATCGTGCGCCTACAGGACTAGCAGTTGCCTTTCTGTGTAAACTCTATATATATATATATTATTTATCTCCTGTGTGGTATTCTTGTCTAGTTCTCGTATTCATTGTCCTGGTCCTTATATGAATAGACGGAGTCTGTTGACCACCAAATCTGAGGAACCCGTTAATAATGATCAACACATTGTACTGCCCTATAATAATATCAGTAATGACAGGGATTTCCTTGATAACACTCATCCGATTGATATCAATCTATCAATCAACCCACCAGATCAGCCTAGCTGTACAGCTGGGTCTTGTGACCATTATGGTATCAATACCCATAACAATGCCCCTCACAACAGTGAATTCACCATACCTTTTAGTTTCAATAACAATATAAGCGATATCCATACCTTGTTACCCACAACTTTGTTATTATAGGGTTTGAAGAAACATGGCTTACCGATGGGAAATCACCTATGATTTTCATTATTGATTATGCACTTTGTTCATGCAATGGTTATGCACCACATACGGTGGAGTATGTTTATTTGTCAACAATAATATACATTTCCAAAAATGTGTAGATTTGTCAATTTTCATAGAAGCATTGAAGCATTATTCATCGAAGCAACAGGTCACGAGATGAGAGCAAATACAGTAATTGGAATAATCTACAGGGTGGCTGAATGGTTCTTTGAAGGATTTCATTAGTTGGGTAGATAATATTATCGATAAAATATCCAGTGAAAACCGAAAATAATTCATTATGGTAGATTTTAATATTGATACATAAGACAAGAACAATATAATGAATTCTGCTACCAGCTTTCTGAACACATTTGCCTATAGTTTAAAACCAACCATTGGCAAGCCGACAAGGGTATGTAGCACGTCAGCAACATTAGTCGTTAATATTTTCACGAATGTTCATACCAGCATGTACTCTGGTATTCTGGTTACTGACCCCACAACAGTAGTTACAGTGCACGTAATAAAGATTGTTTTAATAGTTTTATAAAGTATTCGTCTTGGGATGATGTGTTAGAGGCCACATATGTTAACCTGTCATATTCTATATTCTTCAACAAATTCAATTTAGCTTACAATACTTGTTTTCCACTTAGTATTAGTAAAACTAGAAAACGCAAGAGATTACTGAGGGCGTCCTGACTTCGATCAAAAGAAAGCAGAAGCTCCTGCATGTTTACCTTTAATATCCCTCACAGGATAATCATAACGTGTATGGACATTATCGTAACAAACTAAATGATATTATCCGTTTCTCTAAACGAGCCTATTATAAAAACAAATTCATTGACTGCCGTAATGATGTCAAGAAAACTTGGGATAATATCAAAGAAATTTCGAATAACAAACGGAAGGAGGTTGATTACCCTAAATCGTTCTGACGATAAACTGAAATTGCGAATGGTTTTAATGATTTTTTCGTCAATGTTGGTCCGTCCTTAGCAAAGAATACCCATCCGAATGTCAGTGCAGATTGTTATGTATCCAACTGTAATGGAATAGACAGTGCATTTCGCATATCACCTGTGACCATATAGGAAATGTGTGCGGTTGCATCTGCATGCCTCAATCCTAGTAAATCGGAAGGTTATGGTAATTTCAAACCTGGTATCATGAAACAGGTTCTGTTATATTTGTGCATACCATTATCTCACATCTGTAATCTTTCCTTTAATACAGGGGTCTTCCCAGATCAATTAAAAATTGCAAAGGTTATTCCTATGTTAAAAAAGGGTGACAGCAACATTTTTAAAATTTAACGTCCTATCTCGCTGTTATCATATTTTGCTAAAATAATTGAAAGACTTATGTTTGATAGAATTCATCAGTTTATTGACCCCTCCGATATCCTTCCCAGTGGACAATATGGTTTTCGCCCCAATCTCTCCACGGAATTAGCACTTGCAGATGCGATTGACAAGCTGCGTCGTAGTCTTGACGATAGCCATACTTCAATTGGTATTTTTCTTGACCCCTCCAAGGCGTTCGATACGATTGCTCATAATATCCTAAAAAATCAACTATATTTCCATGGTATCCGAGGAGTTGCTCTCGATTGGCTTAGCAGCTATATATTTTGAACAGGAAACTATATACAGTTACGAATAATTCATGTTCTATGATTAGGGATATTCGATGTGGCGTCCCACAAGGTTCAACTCTTGGTCCGCTTCTCTTCATTATTCATATGAATGATATATGCTACTTATCTGATACAGCTGATTTAATACTTTCGCAGACGATACAAACATTTTCTTCAAAGATAAAAATATAGACTCTCTGCATAATACTGCCTCAGCATACTGCCTCGGCAAACAAGTTATCACACAATGTGAACAAAACGAGTTACGTGATATTTGAAAATAGTCGAACTAGTAATTGGGATAAGAATATAGAGATGAACGGCTCTTTTTTAGCAGGGTCACATCAACTAAGTGTTTAGGTGTTTATATCGACGAAAAGCTTTCCTGACACAAAAACATTTCTGAAATGTCCCAAAAAATGTCCCCCTACTGTGGCATTTTATCCAAGCTGAAGCACATTCTTCCAAGTTATATTCTTCGAACACTCTACCAGACTCTTACCATATGGAGTGGAACGAGCAGGTCTAACCTTGTACAGTTAAGTGTACTTCAGAAACGCGCAGTGCGTCATACTGCCAACGCAGAACCACGTGAAAATACCAGCCAGCTATTTAGGAAGTTCAATTTATTAAAATTTACTGATATAATCAATCATAATGTTGCTTGTTTTAGCCTCCTTATCATATATCATGGGTTACTAAATGATTCTACCTCTTAACATTCCAGTCTTGAGTGTTTTAGTAACACCACATGGTAGAGCCACTAGTACCCTGGTTCCACATGTGGAGAGGTGTAGTGTGTACTTTGTTGATGTAGCACATTCACATGTGGATGTTACACCCCAAGTAGAATTCTACTTATCGCCGTAGTCACTAGTGCACCTGTGCCGAATAGGTATAAACTACTCTAGTATGTCAACACTCCACGCCATAGGTGAAGAGAGTAAAACTAAAACGATGTACATCCACTTAGAATTGCTGAACTCATAGTGTAACTGTATCCCCGGACCCAATGGGCCGAATGAAGTAAGAGTTACCATGGTGCTGGTCGTCATAGCAACGGTTATTATTATCACTTTTATCGGGTGAGTTACTCTCATCGGATGTCCTATGGTTGGGTACCCAGCGGTGTCAGCTGATCAAGTAATCCGTCTGTTCGTGTCTGTTATCGGATCCGGGGGATATTCAAATTGTACGCAATGGTAAATTGTAATTAAACACAAATAGTCCTGGGAACAATTAGAAAAACAGAATCTCATGTCCGTCAAAGGGAAGGAACCCGTGTTCGTTAGTGTTGCATCCGCAGGACTTTTACGGGTTTTCCGATATATTTTTTTAAATATATTTTTTGTTGTCGATGAGAACTCAGAAGTTCATGACGGAGTTGGCAGCATAGCATGTATAGGTGCACATTGACTAAGGTGACCAGTCTTGCATGTAAAAGTGTTCTAGGGTCAGGTCTTGGGCATCATTGCAGCTTATGTTATATTCGAAAAAACAAAACCGTTCAGTTATTTGTAATTATTTCTTCATTTGTCGGAGCCTCCATGGTAAGTTAACCTACTGAATCAAAAGTTCAATAAGAGCCACTGTTCTGTATGAACTGTATTTCCCTCACCTGACATCGAAGAATACAGAACATCTTTTGAACAGCAATTATTTACGAGGCGTTTAACAAAGACTACAGCATCATGTTATATTCCCAATCTACATTGTTAAAAGTTCTGTTGCCATTAAAGACGTGTAACAAAATTGAAGTTTCAACAATGATGAATTAGATTCAAAGAAATTGAATAATTGTCTTTCACAGTGCCGATGCTAGACAACATATTTTCAAGAGGCTCTGAACAAAAACCACAGTATCATTTTCTATTCCCCATTTTTTGAACCTTGCTGAAAGTAGAAGGAATCCATGTAGTCACGCAATAATTGTGAGTGTGGATGTGTGTGGATGTGTGTGTGTATGTATGTGACACTTATCTTATCACGGTATCTGTAGAACGCAAAGATATAAAAGCTCGAGTTGAGTACACAGGTTACATTTATATGGAGGAAACTCCCTATTGTTGCTGGTGCCAGTTCAGTCGTTCAAAGTCAGGAGGGAGCGAGACTCAAAATGCTTGTTTACACGATATTCGTAGAACGCAAACATGTAACAAGTTCCAATTAGGTACATAGGTTACATATATGGAGAGAAAACCACCTATTGTTTCTGCCGCAAGGTCAATGTGGTTCAAGGTCACAGTAGGATTATCCCTATATATCTTGAAAAAGGAACATTTCATGAGGACGGCCTAATATTTCAGATCAATAGGAAGTTGTGTTTGTATTGTGACCTTATCCGTTGACCTTCTTTGACCTAATTCGACATGTCCAATATGTGAGCCTGGAGAAAACATTTCGGTGATGCCTGAATGTGTCACGTTGAGATGGGAGATGAGCTCCTGTGCTGCAGTATGGAGTTTCATATACGGCTTCTTTCAAGATTGCTCGACGTTTCTTGATAGGGTTCAAGTCTGTTGAGTTGCCTGGCCACTCTTTCCGTTGGCCAGAACTTCAGGAAGTTGTTCTGGGACCATGCTTGGGTTAAGCCCGCAGTGCGCATCCGTCAGTTCCTCAGCTACTTCCGGTATAGTTATTTTTACTAGCACCACAAAATATTGATGAAATAGCGAGAATTCCACCTTTTTTGATGCACTAAAGAATAAAATACAGCTTATCCATGGGCGCGGCTATTTTTTATTATTTGACGAAGTCGAAGGAATCTATGCAATCATGTCAGTATGTGTGTGTGTTTGTGTCTGTGTGTGTGTGACGCCTGGCTTGTTAACATGATAACTCGACCTCACTTGGATGGACCAAGCTCACACTTGCTATGTGTGTTCCCCATAAGGAGCACATAATCCCTATAGTTTTTGGGTCAGGTCAGAGGTCATCTGAGGTCAACAGGGGTCGAAGTCTGAAAATCTTGTTAATAGCATAAGTCCAGAATGCTTGGTCCGACCAGGCGGAAATGTGGTATGTAGCTTTGTTTTGAGGGAGTACAGGAACCCTATTAATTTTGATGAAATGGCGAGAATTCCACCTGACCAAGGGTCAATTTTGGCCGAAAAATTGATATTTTGGCAAATTTGTTAATACGATAACGGGACCCCACCTGGATGGATGAAGCTCAAACTTGGTATGTGCGTTCCCCATGGTGAGTACATGATCCCTAACGTTTTGAAGTCATCCAAGGCCGAGAGAGGGCAAAGTCTGAGAACCTTGTTTACAGCAGAGTCCAGAATGGTCATTCAGAGCAGGCAATTGCATGAACCCCATTGTGTTGTGGTATATGGATTCTCCATGGAAAGTACATCAGTTAAAGTTAAAGCCATCAGAGGTCATCACAGTCAAGGAATCACTAAGCCTTTTGGCTTTCTGGAGTTGTTTACAACCATCTAGCCCTACTTCCTGTGGCTGCGAAAAGCAATAGCGTCACCACAGTGAGACAAAAATTATGGCACATCCTATAGTGTTCCAACGGTATTCACAATAGAATCCTCGAACTCCCGAGTACTGCAAGACCCATGAGGACAAGGGAAACAACAATGATTACACTAGTATCAAGTGTCATATATTGTTAGAACGTAGAAGAGATTCACTCACTTTGCCGGATTTAAGTTGAGATTCCAAATGGATTTTTTTTCATGTTTCGCGAGGGTAGTCCTAATTCAGTGCCGAAGCGCTGCTTCCCATAGGAGCCCTCATTGTGAACAGTCGGGATAAAGCACCTTGTTCAAGGGTGCTACGCGGGCTCGAACCTGTAACCTCTGGATTACTAGCTCGACGTATTAGCCGACTGGGCTACCACGCTCCACAATGATTTACAAACGCAAAGACGGTTCATGGATCTCAATAATTTGGTGTAGGAGTTGTTTTTTTAGTAGGTGAGGGTGGGTGACGGCATGACACCATGGGTATGTCCTCCTTTTTCCGGTCATCAAGTGAACCAGTGAAAGCTCCCAACTGTTGTACAGTTCGTGAAAATGCTCAAAGGATGTTGTTTTGCGCATCGATATCCAGAAAGTTATGTGCATGAAATGTTCAATAAACCGACCTCCATCGTAGATTTTCAGGGTCACTTTGGCACCCCTCACTCCGGCAGAATATGAGACTCAATCAAACGTTCAATAAACCTATGAAACTGTGTGAACACGTTGGTGACTCTCATATATATTTCTCCCACAAGTTCTGAACATGTCTTGAACATTTTGTTCTTACAAGAGTTCCAATGGCACAGTAGCTCATCTGGTAATTTACATTAGTGTAATGCACATGGGTGGAAGAACGTTATGCTCATTTGACCAAAAAAGACTATTCGTGTCGGATATTGACCCCTAGGTTGACCACAAATCGGTGAATACATAACATCCCCCTATAATACTGAGGGGGAGAAGCATACTTCTTCATATGTATTCTCGTAAATAGCTGAAATTGACCCAATATAACCTATGACCTCAAATTCCTAAACCCCATGTATGTGTTATGTAGCATCAGTCAATTATAATTCTGGCCAACCATAATGATCGTTCATTTCGATCGTCAGAGGAGCGTCACATTTATTTTTCCCAGAAAATGACTGCTTTGGCTGCAATTGTGACCTGCGGCCTCAAATTTCTGAGCACCCGGAATGAGGCTCTAGTTCCTGATAAAACTGAATAACTTCCGTGTACACATCTGTGAGATGTTGCGGACATTTCTGTCTGCCTGAGTGGTGGCGCTATTCGTTTTTGACAATTTGATTGAGGGGTTACCTATCCATTATAGGTGTCATTTATCTTTGATCAGTCGCCATTCGATCTCTTCGTTTGTATATTGATTTTAGGAAGCCCGTCGATAGCTCAATGTCGTAAGTATCTTGATTTTCGATGGGATGTAATTGCCTAGGGGTTATGGTGGGCCGAGAAACTGCGAGATAGTTCTCGATTTATGTGCAATCGTTGATGAAAAGTTAACGCGCTCATGTCAGACTATATACTAATTCAGCTTAGACTTCATTGTAAGGCGCTTTAAAAAATCGAATTTATTATTATTATTATTATTATTATTATTATTATTATTATTATTATATATCGCTTTTGGGTGTTCTCCCTTGGATTCTGTTGAATGTTTGTTAACGGATGGTGTGACTTATTAGGGACGAATCTAGCACGTACAGGGACGGTTGCTCGGTGTTCCGTGGGCCCATGGGTTATGAAGAAAACTAAACAAATAGAAGGTCAATGATAACTATACTCAATGCGAACCTGTATCGGTAATCATCGTGGTTCCTTGCGAAAATAGGTAATCAAACTAGACAACCGTTGACGGGAAAACCGCCAACATGTAATATTCCCACATTCCCACTTTCCATTCAGATCTGTTTAACTTTTCAATTTTTGCAGAAATTATGCTCATGTACATTTGGTGACCTTCAGATGTCCTTTGTGTTTCTCAGAACCAACAGTAATCCATATCAAACAAGCTTTGTTCAAATTCGACAATGTTTGGGAAGCATTCGCAATTTTCCGCAAATTGTGATGTGTGGCATTTCGTGACCTTGACAATACATCCATGTTGTTCCGGACCAACTGCAGACCACATCCAAGTTTCGTTTGAGTCCAACGAAACTAAGATAATTGCATAAACTACGCACATTTGATCTCAAATGACCGTCATGTTTTTCCGTTTTTTCCTTTTCCTGTTCAGAGCTGTTCAGGGTATGAAGTGAATAAAAATGGATCTGTTTTCACCGATAGTCAATGCGGGGGTAACATGAGTAATATGTTTGATTGTGCAATGTGATTGCCCGAATTATCGTCAAGCAATACGATTTTGCGTAACTGGGAGCCGCGACATACACGTTTACCATCGACAGTCTTTCGAATTCAGCAACGTATCTTCCCTACATCTTGCGAAGGTAGCATGAGAGATATGTTGCAATGACAAATGTTGTCATTTTTGCCCTATGAACAATCGACACTGAATTATCTGTGAGAATCTGTCGAAACTGGAGACGACGACGCGTTAAACCATGCATAATCAAGGAGTTGGATTTCATCTCAACGGGATGGTAATTCGATTGCCTGTTGTGAAGCGATGGAATTTCTGTGAGCACATTCCAGAATGTATTTCAAATTACGTTTCGTTGAGAATTCTGTGAATGCTTCCACGTGAGCTGAGACGGAACAATAATAAACTGCATTAGTGATCGAAACCCAAAACATCACATACTCTTTCATCACTATTTTAAAAATTTCTTCATGGAAATTGCTTTCTGATTAAAATTGGATAGGCTGGGATATTGAGAGGCGGAGAGATGATCGAAGTTAGGGTACATACATTGGATATCAATAAATTTGTAACAAACGAATGCGAAGATATTTATTGCCATTGTTGTGCCGTCACCCTGTGCGTGGCGGTTAGTATTGTGAGTAATAGCTCAGCTTTGAATCTCGACTGGTCATTCACTGGTGAAAGTCTCGTAATTGCGGTTCAGCCGTTTGTAAATGTTTGTTAATGTAATGCAAATGGCACTTGGTATTTTCTCGAACATTGTAGGTGCTTTCGATAATGTGACATTTAAAAGCATCTCAGCCTCTCTGCATGAACTGAAGGTGCCGACCTGGATCATCTATTGGATAGATGA
>JAUOBX010049990.1:0-11337 GCA_032360705.1 Eupentacta quinquesemita
CCAATGTCTGCACGACGTGGAGCAGCAATAACGAGGTGTCCTGCGAGATGGAACCAGGAACGATTACCGTTACTGGTTGGTTCTGGCACCTAATACCCATCACTGTGACTACCAAAGCCATCGAGGCTGACCAGTACCACGGAGATTATGATATCGGAGCTAAATTCCCTTGTGTGTAAACAGAACGATCATTCTTGATATTCATTGAACGATTCTGTAAACGTTCATCGTGTATTCCACTGACGGAAGATATATACGCACAGTACCACTTTTTGTCATTGTACTCTTTCACAAGATTTCAACAAATTACTTGTGGACCTTAACTGAAATTGCTACCTTGCACGAGCTCGCAAATTGATTGAGGTATAGGCTTACAACTGTGTCATACCTGAATGAGTGTGTGAATTGCTGGGGTAAATATAACGCAGCATTGCATCTTTCGAGTATGACTGGCACAATGACTCGTTTGGCGAAATTTCGTGAAATTCCCATCACCAGAACAATTGGAATGACAACTATATATATATATATGGAGTAAATATTACCTAAATCGACATAAGCCTACATATTGACATCAATATCAGTCATGCTTGGTCTTATCAAAATTCTAACCTAGGGGATATAGTAACCCCGAGGTACGAAGTAGATTACCATAAATTCTACGGTTGTAGTGCTGAGCGAAACTCGACAAATATACCTATTCCATGCCTCCATACAATATGATTTGCAAACAGCGGCAAAATTGAAATAGCCACTGGGCTCCCAAAATCCTCATCGCCCTAATACAATATAGAACATGCAGGCGAGATACTCGATTCCTTGGCAAAGTCTAAGGAAGTTATGCAGTCATTGCCGTGTGTTCGTGACGCTGCCTAAACCCACCCGAAGGGATCGAGCTCATACTTCATTTGTGTTCCCCATGAGTAGGCCTACATGATCTTTATTTTGGGGGTCGGCTCAAAATCTGGAATCTTGTTAATTAACAGCATATAAGTCCAGAATGCTTGGTCGAGAAGGCTGTAATTTGGTATATTTGTGGTTTCTCTTTATGGAGAGTGCCTATTGTTTTGGCGTGGGAAGGGGTAATTCTTTCAGAAATTGTGAAAAATCGATGAGTTCGCAAATTTTAGCTTGCTAACACGATAGTTCGATCCTGCTTGGATGGATGAACCTCATACTTTGCATGTGTGCTCCCCATGATCCCTATTCGTTTTGGGATCATCCGAGATTTGAAATCAGACGAGCTTGTTCTGGTTAGGCCTGAATTGAGTATGCGGTGTACAAGACCTCTTTTGTTTTTTGTGTAGACGGAAGTCATTTCGGAGACAAAAATAGACAATTGTGGCAAATATTAGCTTATTACCATGGTATTTGGACCTCCCTTGAAATCCTGAAGGCCGACGCTCGTACTTGGAATGTGTGTGTTCCCCCCATAATGCTTGTGACTTTTGGTGACCTCGGATGACCTTTGACCCGACTAAAAGGTGGGGATCATTGGGAATCCACATATACTAAGTATGAGCTTCATTCAGGGGGATGAACTTATCGTGTTTACGAGCCAAAATTGGCTGAAATATATTTTTTTTCTGGATTTTCAAATGTCTCCCCAAATCGCCAAAAAAAACGATAGGCTTCCTGTACACCCCATAAGTAAGCTACACACCGAATTTCAGCTTGATCAGGCCGAGCATTCTTAACCTCTGACCTGACCCCAAAATAATACGGATTATGTACTCATCATGAGGAACACACATAACCAGGTACGAGCTTCATACATCCAGGCTGGGTTGACTTATCATGTTTACAAGCCAGGCGTAATAGACACACATACATACATACGACATGACTACATAGATTCCTTCGACTTTATCAAGGAAACGAAGATGTTTATACAAACTAATAAATATCTATTGTGAATATAACTGTGGATGGCGTAAATGAGAAAAAATTGAGGAAGTATATATTTACATGGCGCGGTATATATAGTGGGGCAGAGAAGCAGAACAATATTTGACTTCCGCACATAAGCGCCAATTTTGGTCTGAAGTCAACTCTTCCGAAAAATAGCGATAGCCACTCAAATTTTAAAGATGCCGGCCATTTTGCTCGTGAAATACCATAAACCAGCACAGAACTTCCGTTTTCTGCTCATTTTCATTCATTCTAGTGTTTTTTTTTATTAGGTTTTATACAACGAGGAACTCTGCATGAAAACTCCTCTCGTCCCAATCCTAGTTTGTGGGGTACTGAATGGAAAATAACAAATCTCACTGAAAACGCCTCATTCCATACAAAATTTCTGCGAGAAGAGATCTAGACAAAGCACAGTTGACAGCGTCGAGCACATCCTCTTTTAATTCTCGTTTTGGTGGGAGGCGTTCATGACTACCTTTTGCCTTCGACGAGGATTAACAAAAGAAACATGTGTTCTCTGGGATTTTGGAAACCAGAAGGTGTGGTGTCGTGTCTGATTTTATGACGCTTGAATCGTAGACATCTGGCGGGAGTACCCCACCCCCTTACTACGAACTTGCGGACTTCGCCCTAAAGAACTATACCTTGTGGGCGGATCAAAGTTTATCGTTCACAAATTATCAAATCCATAGATTTCGCCTTCCCTTCGGTCTTCTCCCGTGTCGTCTACAGCACGGGTTATGTGCTACATTTTTTCCTCGAACAGGAGAAGTTTGAAGCCTAACACAATACCTTCCAACTTTCTCATCCTGGACTTGGGACGAGGTGTCAATACTTCTGAGACATACGTCGTCTCCGCACTTTTCTAATACAGTAGCGCCTCTTCGGAACCGTCATTCCAATATTCCTCACTTCACCGTATAGAGTACGGCTCATCTGATTTGATTTGAATCTACAGGGTCAGGAAGCCACTGGAGGCTCATCGAGGAACAGACAAAATGTGTCTGTTCTGTTTAATATATATAGGGAGGTCGTCAGGTGGGGCACCAACTATGGAAAAAAGTACCCAATTTGTTTACATAGAGAGTGATGTTAGTAACCTTCACCACAGCCCACCTCGATTCGGGTCTCTGTAAGAACAACATTTGTTCTATCTCCTCAGGGGTGGTTTGGTCGGTGAATTGTGCCAGATCACGAGGGTTAGAAATGACAACGGGGTGTTCGAGGAACCGGTGGTTGTTATGTGAGGTGTGAAAATATCTATGTTCACCCGACACCCTTTCCCGCAAAATGAACCCAAAAGATATATTCAATTTGAATTGGTTCGGTTGGTCTTCATATACCGCCCGAACCACCCCCGCCACCTCACCTACAGAGTGGATTCTAAAATTATATACATCTTGAACTGGCGCACCCCTCCGATGATGGGTGCGTATAGCGCTCCAGTTGTCGGCATATAACCGCTGTATCCCGATGTCCTCCCTCTCGAGTTGTTCCCGAGCGGGGTCAGGAATGTCCACAGGATCTTCCGTTAGGTCCGGGTATTGTTGTGGCGACGGTGGCGGTGCTTATGGTACCGCTGCTGTTGGCACTTCTTGTGAGACTACCGGTACCTGCCGAAAGAATGATAACAACACTCCTAATAATTAGGAACAAACATAACACCTACATAACACGGACACACACATATATACGGACGGACTGACAGAAACACATAGAGACAGATAGACACACAGACACGCACACACACACACGCACACACACACACATACACATACACAACATAACAAAAATAAATACCTGCTGACTTGCACGCGATCCCCTTGTTCCGGGCTCTTCTCCGGTTGAGGTGCGTGTCCCCTCATTGGTCCCGTCCGACTCTCCGACCGATACAGGCTCTATACTGGAACTCTCAACTTCACTCGCTCCGGTCTCACCCCCGGTATCTCGACTCTCGTGAGCTCGTTGTTTGTGGCGGGATAATACCCAAGCTCTATTAAAGACCTTTCCGCACTGGTCACAGTTCTTGTTGTATGCTGCATGTACCTGCCGGAAGTGATTTCTCATTCTTTTGCGGGTTTTGAAGGATTTTTGACAACCGTTATAGTCACAAACTACTCTAGCGACAACGTTGGGGTGTGGTACATTCGCAACCGTTGGGGCTGTTTGAGTGTGGACAGGACCCTCGTTCTGAAGAGGCTCGTCAACATCCGGCACTTCATCATTCCCTGGAAGGGGTGAAGCTGTCAGATTTGTTGTTGGACGGGGAGCGACTAAATATGCGTGAGTTGCGTAGGTGTTTGGTGCTCTGTCGTGGATCCATAGTTGTGTGGGAGCGAATGGTTGCGTTTCCCCACCCATCTCGAATTCATCAATGGCAACCCCCTCTCGACAGGGTTCGTTTTGTCGAAATCTGAATAGTTTTGTGGCTAAAATAAATGCAAACATCGAGGTCGTATTCGATATTTTTGTATGCGAAGTGTCGAACAATCGACTATGGATTATGATGGAAACTCATCCATTTCGATAAGATACACCGCTCGCGTTGAACCCAAACGAACGACTGAACAAACTTGGGGGAAAATAATTTATAGTATGTCGCGACACGTCTTTCATCGCCCCTGTTCCCCTATCAAGGAAGTGCCGATCTTGTTGATTCACGTCAATCCATTTGATATTATAATATCTTCACACAATACAACAAAGGAGGTCCGATGAAGAATTAAAAAAGGTCAGATGTCGTCACCTGACCTCTCTACACTATACAACAAAAGGATTCAGATTGCTATTATTGTTTTTTTTTGCTGACCACCAAAAGTCACACGCACACCTCGCCTATTCATCTCGATTATATTCATATTAAACCTGTAACCTCTCAACACAATACAACAAAACACCCTCAGCTATCCCTATTTATATTAAAAAAAATATTGAAAACACACACACACCTCGTTCACTCATCTCGATTAACCTAATCAATAATAAGCCCGGTCTATCGACTATTTTGGTTTATATCAAATATCACGCACCTCCCTCACTCATCTCGACTCTCAATTCATTCACTTGATAATATAACCTCTCTACATAATACAACCACCGCTTCCTGGAACACCCCGCATGCGCAGCTGCCATTGTTCACCACCAATAAATTTCGATCGCGAACAATACAATACCCCGAAGCTAAGAACAAAGAGTCATTCACAAAATCAACCTACCAAATAAGGAAATATCCATGGATCCACCGCTGGAATCGTTGAGGGGCGCACCGACAACCACTGGGGGTGCACCGACCATCTAACTATCACTAGGGGTGCACCACCCATCCAACTTGGGGACCCACCGGGGGTGCACTGGTTGGAAAACAGAACATGATTGAACAAATAAATCATATCCAGTCGCAGACAGGATCTTCACACGACCAACAACCCCACTTCCCCTGCACAGCAGTCACAGCCCATCCCATAAGCTCATAAAGCCATTGACTTTATACACACCATCGAAATGTATTTATTACAGGTGTTGAACTGTGTATGGGGACATCGTACACCAACACGCCTACCCACCCTCCCTGGACCAAAGAGGGGTTGCAAAGTAAGTCCATGCACTGATAATCCAGTCTGAATGCAGTTTGGATAGTATTTTCTGTATTTCAGAGTGATCACGCGAGTTGCGATTACTTCAGCCATTGTTCCTAACAGTAGATTAATTTAGTAGATCAGCTGCGTCCCGAGGAGGGAATTGATGTATTGTTCCTGAACAAAGGCAGATCAGAAAGGAATGTCCTCCCCCCACGCGAAGAAGTGACGTGTGAAATAGGCAATGACACAGAGACTGACTGCAGTAGTCTGTATACCTCATTATCCAGTAGCCGCTCCTCGCAGTTACAGTTGAGAGTTAAAAAAACTGTGCACAGATTCGGAAGCCAACGCGACAGATTCGTTGAGGTAAGTTCATTTCTTCTAATGTTAGCGAATAAAGAGCCTGAATAGTTTGGAACTATAACCTATACTATCACAGCTCAATGCAGTAAGTAATTCCTACCACTTTTGATGCGGTGATCCTCTATTTTGAACACGTGTGATGAAGTTTAAGGCAGGTCCTATTTGTAAATCACTTGATATTAATCCTTTATTGTGGTGTCGAGTCGATGATGAGTCCATATAGGCCTACTGCAGATTTTCAGTAGTGAGTACCGAGGCCGCACATGCGCTCATCATCTCTATCGCCCCCATTAGGACGAGCACACGGGCGCCTACCCTGGCCACCCATGCCAACGGGTTTGAGCAGGAGCCCCCTGTACATGTAGGCCTACAACCCTTCTCATATGGTCCAAATAGAGACCCTGCCGGCTCCGCCATGTGGACACTCGGGAGCTTCCAAGTGGCCGCAGAAAGGTGATAAGAACTTTTTTCCACCGAATTCAAATCGTTGGTAGCCATTCTTGGGAGTTCTTCGGCAATTGGCTATATGTGACATACCAAAACGCCCTGGTTGAATTGGCACGAATCGGAAGAGAAATACATTTTGACGAGACTCTGCATCTTGAACGAAAAGAGCCATGGCATTTTGTATCTTTTCCCTTTTACAGCTGTAGTGGACTGGATTACTGCAGTGAGTGCAGTCACACGTGTCGCCTACTGCTTCAGTGTTACTTTTTCTCGAAGGATGCACATATGCGGTCACTTTCATTATTTATTATTTTAATTACAATATATGTTTGTGTATGTCGTTATCCAAGTTCCATATGAATCATTAGAATCGTGTCAACAGTTGTGGAATGTTCATCCCGATCACACGCGGACTGGTCTTGTTGTACGTCGTATCCATATTGTAGCATTGTGGAGGCGATTTCAGGTTTATGCCGGGGGGTTCGTCGCAGATTCGTGCAGGATCAATATATTTTACCCCATTAGGACGTTATGGTATTAAATTAGATTCCATTCAGTAGTATGTAAACTGTTTAACCTACCGTTTTCTGACATTATTTCGCCTACAGAAAATGAAGGGGGTCACCAACACCACGTGTCTCTTCCTAGCATTGGGTCTGTCCTTGGTCTCTGCAGAGTACCTAGATGCAATCGCTCAAGTTCATGCCGTGGGGAAGTCTCTTTACCTCCCAGTCAGTCGGAAACTCCTACAGGAGAAAATAGATAAACTCGAAGCCATTGCTGAGGGTAAGTTGTTCATTATGTCGATAGTGATGGTTTGGCGTTACTCTGTAATCTACTCCAACCAATAACTAGCCTTTTATTTGATGTGACGTTAGGTACCGGTACATTGATACTTTCCTTGTTACACGATTACATGACCTTGAATTGACGATGAAAACTGTTCGAGGACAAATTTGATTTGATATGTTCTTGCGTTTCCAAAATAAGTCGATGGTTCCAGTTCTTACAGACGGATACAACATAGGCCGTACCTTGAATACCAAGCCAGAGTACATATTGTTGAGCGATGCATGTTGACAGATATTATCCCGAATATATGCGATTATGCGTGCGTACCTGTAACGCAGGAGTACACGACCAATATTATTTAGGGACCGGGCGCAGGTAAGTTGAACTGTGACTAACTTACTTGATTATGTTGTATAGCTTCATGACGTGGTTATGAGAAAGCATCAGACCTTCATCTGTCGTGGTCATTTGACGTGAGGAAATGATAGTTTCCCAGTTTCAGCTCGTGAGTAGCCTACGTGGCCAGATCAAAGTTCGAGCCTGAACTTCCTCGTGTTTCGTACAATGGGTCGCGTTATAGGTGAACGGAGTTGGAAATATCTTTTAATACTTGGTACTTCGTGGAGAGTAATGTTCAATGTAAGATATATATATAGGACTGCATCAAATTGACTTCCAGTGAATATTTGTAGGGTTTGTACAGCGCACTTGAGTATCTTTTGATGTCTACGGTTTATAAGCTCTTCCATAATAATATATACACAAAATTGTATCAGGTGTCCCGTTCACACGTGTAGCTTCTAGGCCTTCATTATAGTTATACTTCGGAATATTGACAATGGGTATTGGGCCACAGCACTTCTGTAATTCCAATGCTTGTCAGTTGGACAATGCACCCATTATTAGAGTTTGGTCCCATGGAGACTGGACGAATCCCATTGCCGATTCGGGCATCGATTTTCTGATGTCACAAAACCATAAGCACTTCGCTAACCTCGGTTAGCAGGAGTCTGGTTACAGTCTTCGCATCATTAGTTGGCTTCGCATTCTTATATTTTATGGATATTTCGACTGTTCCTGATCCGATTGGTCTGTTTAACAATTCGTTTTGATGTCAATTGATCCATATAATTCAATTTCAGCAAAAAACAATCAATAATACAGTTAAATGTTTCAAATGTATCCGGCCACAGCCCTAATTGGACCGAGGTCACCACAGGAATGTGACACTCGGTCGTAAAGTCTCTCACCCAAGGACAGGCAAGTTTGTCCCACCTACATGGCACACAATTCTGTCATGTTATATTTTTTCACCTAGTTGCCAAATATTATGTAACCCATGTTAAAAACAACTCGATGAATTTCAGGCTCGATTACCATTCACAATATACTCTAGTTATCAAAATGTAAAACTGCTTCACTATAATATATACACTATGCATCAATCGGTGAATATACTCTACAACTGCTGTTTTATTTCCATACTTTGTCGCTGGGTTTAGAGGATTTTGGTGAATATGGCCTCTCATTATATTGTCGTGGTTGCCTTATGATTGACTGACTGTTGATGCGCCTCTTCCTCACTGTATCACTCTAACATAAATCCTATTGGTCAAGAACGCAGCAACTTTTACAAAGTCTTGGGATATCCAATCATCTGCTACCACGCAATGATTGACTGTCAGGCAAAAGCCGATGCCTATTCCTGGTTGGATGCGTACTACGCCGATCTATACCTGTCAACGACAGGAGTCACCAACCACGGGAACGTGTGCTGAGCACGTGGCATTTTTTTGTATGCTGAACAATGCAATTCGATAATTCCACGATCAATTCCCATACGCGCACTCATGAAACGCGCACATCTGACCCACGCGATTGGCCCGTCGGAT
The DNA here is from genome assembly GCA_032360705.1 of Eupentacta quinquesemita. Taxonomy (NCBI): domain Eukaryota; kingdom Metazoa; phylum Echinodermata; class Holothuroidea; order Dendrochirotida; family Sclerodactylidae; genus Eupentacta; species Eupentacta quinquesemita. The sequence goes on from JAUOBX010049990.1 coordinate 8,987, forward strand.
TGCCCAAGCGCTGTACTGCTATACTAGAGCTGAAGTGGTCAAATGAAGTCTACCAACACAGAGTTGTGTTGAAAATGGGAGGAGAGGACTCCATATCGCAATGAAATTCCATAAGGCAATTGGTCAACACATGAGTGACTGTGGCATAGAAGAGCTGTGGACAGAGAGTGGCCACCTTGCTGAGGGTCCAGTACAGCTCGTACTTCAGAATAAACGGTATGCAAAAGCAATTAGAGCTCACAAACTCACTTACCAGGCACTATGGCAAATGTTGGTATCAGTCCTGGGTGCCTGGCTGCAGGGCAGCGACCCACATCTTGCAGATTAGATTGACAAGACAACGGAGGATCCACTAAAACTGGCTGTGCTACTTGCATCTGACGACATTCAAGGTCAGGAGATTATGTCAATTTTGCATTCTGGATGGAGTACATGCATATTGTCTCTATTTTGCTGTGCTCTACGCTGTTCTCTAATCGACGGGAAGTTGGAGCTCTATTGTGAATCTGTCTTCCAAATGATTTCATACCTCAGGAGATATGATCACCTAGATTATGCAAAGTCTATGACTGCATACATGACTGCGATGCACCAACTGCCAGCAGAGATCATATGTCAATTTCTCCAGAGTGATACTGTTGTCTCCTGAGAGGTTCAAACAAGTAGATCCGTATCATGCTCGAGAGAAGCTCGTGGGTACTGGCAAATATTCTGGAGGCATTGTTGGTATAACAAATCAGCCGTCAGCCCTACAGAGATGATCCCTCTCATTCCATTGGCGCACTGATATTACAGAGAAAACGTTTGAGATGTTTGGGATTACGCCAGAGATCCGTGGTAGTAATGAGAGCGGACCAGGCCGCCAGAAGAGGGACATGGATGATGGAATCGCCATCTTTGATCAGGTTCAATGTTTATCCGGGGACAGCACCTAAAACAACTAGTGACAATCCCTAGTGGATGTCGCAACAAAAGACGGATGGCGTCATAGAATCGCTTCTCACTGCGCGGTTACTGGAATTGTTGCAAATCGAGAAGTTAGTGGAGGAACGGTTAACAATGACAGCAGACACGCCGAGTAAAGTGAAGTTTCACATCCGATGAAGAAAGTCATCCGGATACATCCAAATCGAACCAGCTGACTGACGCATGCATATTCGGTGACCTCGCCGACAGCTTCTTCAAGAGCTTGACATCACACAACAAGATATATGGCCGGGTCGATATTACCTTTGACCGATACCTACCCGGGTCAGTGAAAGGTGCAACCCCGGCCAACCCGCGTGCAGGAACCTGCCGACGAGTAATTGAAAGGACGCCTTGTGCCTCTCCCTAAGAATTGGAGCAACTTTCTGGCCCTGTCTGGAAACAAGTCGGACTTGTCACGTTTCCTCTCTGAGGAGATCTTCAGGCAAGGCATTTCACACAAGTGGTAGTAGCAGGGGGGTTTGACGATGGGACAGGGGGGCAATCGACAAATACACTGACTGATGTCACGATGCTCAAAGTAGCACATGAGGAGGCATATACCAGAGTTGTGCTGCATGCGATGCATAGTCCATGCGAGACAGTGGTTGTATCAGTCAGAGACACCGATGTCTTCCTCATGCTGGTGTATCACTTTAACAGGATGCGATGCAATAACCTGTGGATGATGGCAGGGACATCAAAGGTGCGAAGATTCATACCTATTCATGAAGTACACCGATGTATGTCAACGGAAGTCATGGCTTCACTGCTGGCTTTCCATGCAATAACTGGCTGCGACACGACATCGTACATTCACTCCCGCAACCTATAGTGCATATTCATTCTGTTCTTTCTTGAAACCCAGACACTGTGTATCACATCATCGTGTCCCCCGGGAGACATACCAATTGGGCTGCCAAATATGGCGCACGCTACTTTTCACCAGTATACAAGTCATCTCACAAGGTTCCCACAAACGCCTGGGTAGGACGAGGCATCGGAAAAACCAACAAGCCGGGATTTGAACTCGCAACCTTGTGATCACGAGCCCAATGCTCTACCGACTGAGATAATCCGATTCCTGCGATTATAACGTGATACATCACATATCATGAGACATTCTACATCACTACATGTAATGCCCATTTCAGGTTGGCCTCACTTTTGGAACATTATCCATTTCTATAGCTCATGAAATATGAGTTTTACCCATCTCAGCGGCCATTTCGTACTTGTCCGCCATCTTGAACTGTTGAGTGCTGACGACCATCTGCTGGAATCATTGTTCTTCATGATACCACCGGGTAGGTTTTCAAGTAAAATTGCCAACTCCGGAACCACAATTTATGCATTTTGATTGCATTATAGCATAAATAGATTGC
>JAUOBX010050101.1:0-13595 GCA_032360705.1 Eupentacta quinquesemita
CATTGCCTCCACTTTAGCTTGGGCAACTTCATATCCTGGGGTGATCATGTTGGTAAAGTTCAGGTGCCGGAACAGCAACTCCGGTGAAGCACAAGCAAAGCGGCGGCTAGAGATAGATATGTTCATCTCGCGGCACTTCGCTGCTGAGTGTTTTCCTGCCTGGTTCAAACTACCACATAGGCAGCCCTGCGCCAGGAGTTGTTCCTACGGTATTTCGAAGGGCGGTCGCTGCCTCTAGCTCTCCGTATTGAGTCCCCTGTTGCCATCAGCCTCCCTCTGGTCTCTTCTTTGAACATCTGTAAGAATACCGTGACGTTCAAGCGCTCTATCGCTCTGTAAGAAATGCAGACAACCATATCAGATAGTAGTTTTGAGGAATTGACAGGACCCACACTTGAATTTGTTGAGGACCTACGATGATATCAACTGGCGAATTAGCATATCCAATGGTGCTTTCAACACTCTCTCAACTATCTTTAAGAGCAAAAAAATAAGCAAAGCAAAAGAGTACCTGGATCACGAAATTGACATTTTTCAAAGAGGACTCCTAGGTAATGTTCTCAACTTTAGATGGACCAATAACAACTGGCTATCAAACAGCGAACTTTACAACGATACCATGATGGAGATTGAGTGCAATTTCTATTATTCACTCGGGTGAAACGAGGTAAAACGAGAAGATGATCCCTTCACCCTTGTAAAATATCACCACTGGTCTACTGGTTTGAGCACTGGGTCAACCTCAACGACTTTTCTGGGCGGGAGAAATTCGACCAAGCTTGATGCGGTTTTGGTCAGCATACAGGAAGACAAATCTCATGAGATATAAGGTGGATATTAGTTCCTCTGAATATGGTTTTGAGTAAAATTATTTTCGCGTTGAATATAAATGAGAAACGAACTTTCAACCGCTTCCTTTAGGTCAGTATTCGTAAAGTTAGCTAGTCGAAACTTGGTCATCTTTCCCGAGCTTTCGCAACTGGCATATGTTGCTGACATTGCCTTTCTGCCTCCCCACTTTCTGTCTTTGAGGTGTGGCGAGCGCGCCATGACAGAAGACACATAGCTAGCGCGATACCCATTCACGTACACAGTGAACAGTATGTAGCCTAATCATGCACCGTTGCACGTATGGACTAAAGTATGATTACCATGCATTACATTCACTGCTATGCTTGCTTGAGCAGTCTTCACATATAGCCTAGCAGTCATGTGGGCGGTAATTGTGGGCACTAACTTTTGTCGAACAACCGTTTGTCTTGATCAAGAAATTCGCCCGCGAAACGTCTGTTTCTATTACGAAAAAAGAATAGGAATAAATGCTCTGAAAGAGTATATAATTTTGATAAACTAAATGAATAAATATAGTAGCTTCATTACTCTGTCGCAGTATTAATATATAGCTCTTCTATGGATAAATAACGATGTTTCCTTCCAGGTATTTGTCCATAACCAATGAGAGAATACGAAGATTGTTTCACTGCATTGCGGAATTAATCTTCCGTTCACGCACGTAGGCCCATGTTTTCTTTCTCCATCAACATAATTATTCCAAAATCTTATCAGTATTGAAAAATATCAGTTGAAAAGTTTCTCAATTATAAAATGTTCTGTTTATTTTCGACATGTACTCATATGTATCCAGGTAACAATTCATCCATTTCTTTTGACGTGAATAAAAATTGAAATTATCGGCCATATACGTTCATGGGATGCATTTCTATCAGGGGAGCGAGTTGCGTTATTCGAATACTCCATATTTTGCAAAAGAAACTGTCTATTGTCTTCCGTCAATTATATTTTTTCATGTCCATTAGGGCCTATTTCTCACGTATAGCCAATATCCCCAGATAACAACTAACTCCAAAAATCACTGGTTCCCAGCCAACGCATCCACGCAATTCTCCACCATGGGTAACGGGAACACGTCAGTTACGCTGTTGAGTGCCTTGATTACAGCTCATCTTCGCTGGAGTCTCGATCCTTATCAACTTTACGCTGCTTTGGAGGACCGTGATTTTGCATGGTGGGCACTTCAACCTCAGAATCACTGAGATCCAGGGTGGTCTTAGAAGGTACTCTCCTAGCCTGTAGTATGGGCCCTTCGTGATCATGACTGGACTCCAACTTTTTCGTAGCTTGAGAGATATAAGCCTCGGCATGGGGCGCACTTCCCCTTCGGAATCGCTGAGATCCGGGACACTGTCCTAAGGGGTTTACTTCTGCCTTGCTTCATAGCTTGAGACTTACCTTTAGCCCATGTCGGCGACTCGCCATCACTCGTCTCCACTAGTGCTTCACAAGTCTGCATTCATTCTCCTTCGAGGCTGTTCCGGTGGGTCACTATCGCTTGTCTCCTTCGGCGCTTTTGGGTACTTTGGGACTCTTCTCTCGGATGGGCTCTGGTTGAACTTATTCCTCATCACAATGAGGGGGGGGGGGATACTTCACCTCGAGGAGGCTGCTTGCCTTTCCCCCTCTTTCGCTTGGGCTAGTGGTTCATCCTCTCCAGCACTGATCACTGCCTGGACCAAATCTCGAGGCTCGCTTGCCTCATGCTCTGGGGTTAGGGATTGAGAGCATTTATTTTTAGGATAACATCTTGGGCGTAACCATCAACTTAGTAACTTGCCTAGTATTTTCCAGCGTGATACTGGAGATAAGGCAGGCCTCCAGCTTCTCTACCCTATACATGCGCTTTAGCTTCTCAAAGAGACATGGGTTAATCTGAATTCTGAAAAATTTCAATTATGTGATCCAGGTACTCTTTTGCTTTGCTTATTCTTTTGCTCTTGAAGATAGTTAAGAGAGTGTTGAAAGCACCAGAACATGATAAACCCAACACAGCACTCCTGTGGAAGCGCACAAATATGGTTGGAGAGCACTCCTCAAACACGGACACCAAACTTCAGCATTGTTTTGATGATGAATATGAATTCTGGCCGTTGAGCAATTAGGGTATAGATACCGAACCTCAGTAACGACCGCGTTCAACATTTAATTAGCAACAACGACTCACCACAAATATTTGCAGGGTAAATCTCGATCGTCAGTACCGTAGTCCACTCTCACCAAACCACACTCCGCAGATCGAAGAATCTGCTGAAAACAACAATAATAGTTCCCCAGTCTATTGATGCATGCCCGAAACAGTTTGCCAGTTAACTGTCTCGACCAATAGTAATCCCCTCTCACAGAATGAATATTTTCTCCAAATACCGAGGGTCAACGCTTTCCTCCACACGGGAAGAGTCCGCCACTTAACCAGATTCGGGCTTGCCAGTGAGACGGCAACGATAATTTTCTCACACATAAATAATGTTTCTTAGTTTAGTTTAGTTGTAGTAGTTTATATCTACTCTCGACTGTGATAGAAGAAGTTGGCTTGGAAAGAACTGCAACTCCCCTACTTTTATTCATACCATGAGAAAAGAATATCTCAACTCCCCACTAATTGGACCATGAGTTATAATATTCATTGTCAAATGCGTTTCTTGCAAACGAATAATATCATAATCATGACTTTGTAGATAGACAAAGAGTTTGTCTGCGCTCCATTGCCACGACCATCAAATAAATGAAGGTTAATGCTGCTCATAGTTGGAGCTGTGATAGAATACATGGATTGACGTATCGTGATAAAATTTAACAACACAAATGAACAGTCAAATAGACGAGGTCACAATACATATCGTCGGATCCGCCTAGTAGTTCCTCCTCCAGGAAAGTCTTCAGAAACATTCCTGGGATTGCCTCGACGTGGTAAAGTTCCTCATAAAAATAAAATATCCTTGTGAAATTGCGTTCTTTTCATCCAGAACCCAGAAAGTGCGTCAGTTCCCATATATATAAAATATATTGATATCAAATAAGCCTAATATGTATGGAATTGTATCTTTTCCGTAACGTTTAGTCGCTGTGAGCATGCGCTTTTTCATAACCGTGAACTGGCCTACCGGACAGAATAACTATTACTTTTAAGAAATTATAGCGACAAGATTACCTTAATATTGGAACTATACAATAGTCATGCTCGACGTATTTTAACATCACTCTTTGTAACAATCATTACAACCCTAAACGACATATTAGAGTCCCCATTGGATATTTAAAGAGGTGACAGCCAAATCACACTCTACCAATCGTTGCACTGATAGAACAAATAGTCTCCAAAATCAAAACCGAAAACCTATAAAAAAAACATTATATTTTTACATCGTATTATATAGAGAAGCTTTGCTAGAATTGTGCAGAATATAGAACATTCGACAACAATTCACTTTGAATTTCGGTAAGTGAATGTCAGAAGCCTCGTATATATGTAAGCAAACTGTACAAAAACGTGACCTGTGCTGGGTTCAAATATCGGAACACACGAGAGGCTGGCTAGTGAGGCCCTTACGCGCTGACGCCATTGCTCAGTCCTATTCCTTTTTGACAAAAAGCCTAGTTTTGTTGTAATTTGTTTCAACTGTGGACATCTTCAGTCACCGTACGCAGCGCGGGAAACTGGGCGGACGTGTGGCGTGACGTACCTTCGTTTCATTTCGAGGGGCTGAGTTAGATGTTTCTTTACCCATACTGTTGCACTTTCTGCTGTATAACATCCACACTTTTGCCACTTCTAGAATGGCGTCATCGACAGATGTAGAGGTACACCTAGTGCGATTCCCTTGATCCTCTCGAGTGTACTCGGTTGACGTCGATAGAGCTGCAGCCATTATAGGCTAATTTATATCTAGCTCCCAAATTTGTAACGACCCAAATTGCCTTTCCTTTTCAAATGCATGCGATATAATGAACCCTATATGGATTGGACGGTCGGAGATATTTCTTCTCGCGAACATTGTTAGGCGAGTGGAACAGACTCTCTTACGTTTCGATTCGCGAATAGGAAAGCATCACGTGACATCTATCACGATACCGTTACACTTCCGATACATATGCTCGAAATCTTCTCTAAGCTTTTGAATGTCCTTCGATATACTTATGATGTAGTCATATATAAAACTATATATACCATTTTGTCATGCTCGGTGTTTGTTCATGTCTGCTGATCCTACTATTTACCTAAAGGTGGTCGGTGTTGAATTTAGTTAGACAACTGTATTTTTAGACACAGTGTTCCTAGGCTGCGTAATTGCTAGTCAAGATAAGATAGTTCCTGACATGGAGTAGGAAATGTGGGTTTATTATTCCCTTCTTTCATCCGGCACTGCACTGCTTCTTTAAAATTTGAATGTCAAACATTTGTTACCCTGCATATCGAACGTTCCTCTTCACTCGATACAATTACAGGGAACACCATTAGATCGCGGCATTATTGCACACTTTCACACAACTTCAATAGCTCGAACGCATATACAACGTACTGTTCCGTACACTGGCCTTACACTCATGCATGTGACCCTGGCGCCACCCGATATTGACGTTCCAGGTCTGCGTAATTGCGCATATCGTCACCAGTATGGAGTGTATTTCTCAGAACCCAATCAGTGCTGATTGACAGAAAGTCGATTCGTACTGGTATATGGTAAATACCATCAGGGAAGAGGCTAAGTTCGGGATGACCGACTTTCGCGTTGTGATTCGGGAAACAAGAGCGACAGGGTCTACTGTGAAATTCCAAGTACGCAGCGCGAACAGGAAATGAACATTGTGTACAACCACAAACTATAGCGTACATGTGATGCTAGTCACTGACGAAACCTCAAGTTATCACGTTTTCGAAGTGTTTTTTGTATAGTTCTAGCGGCTTTGCTCGTATTCAATGGTTTCCTGTTTGATAAGAGAATGAAAAGCATGACGGATATATGAAACTTCCAATGCTTCATCAGAACAAAGAACTCCAGCTTCAAAAGGCAAGTAGCTAATTAGACCATGTTTTTTTCGGGTATAGTAGTCGTTCAAATTCACCTTAGCGCGTTCAGATTAAACTGGGTTGCATGGAATGAGTTGTGTAACGGGACCGTTCAACATCCTGGTTACTATTACTTTGCCTCCAAGCAGACACTTTCCAGTCGAGTATCTTGTTACCTATAAACAAGTATGGATCCTGTAGATATCAAATTGGTGGATCCGTAGGTTATGAAAGAAATAACGAAATATATTGCGTGGTAAAGTTCATTCACTCGCAAAATACTAAAATTTGAATTTGTACGGAAGTATGTATAATAGGATACTGCGTGAAAACACACTCAACCGGTCACTCTGTCAAATTTTGTTTAGGCCTCGCTCAATAAAACTCGGTGAGATGGGGTAGTTAATAGTATGATAGGTATGTTTCATAACAGTTGGTGCTCGATGTCAACAAGTTAGGACTGTATCTGATCAACTAAATAATATTGATTCCATTGCTATCATTGCGAAAACAAAATTGAGTATCAAGCAGACATCCTTAGTTTTGAAAACATCGGTTCAGCGAAGAGGGTATTCACTCACTTTGTTTTACCCTATTTGAACACATAAATACGTAGTTGACAGCTCTGGCACGTAAGGTAATCTGTGTTCTGCCATATCTCTTCAGTTTATTTTTTGCACGGATACATACCGTGGATCGACTCGCGCTCTGATAATCAGGAGCAATTCGATTTAGGTGGGAATCGAGTCGGTATAACTTAATAATGAACTCTCAAACTAACGATTTTTCGCACTGAAATATTTACATATGCTGTCAGTTTGGCCCACGTCCCAACCAATCATCAATCTAGTTCATGTGTACGACAGTCAATAAAACACGAATATAAACACCACATAGAAACCGTCCCGAACATGAAAACAAATATATGGTTCAAGTTAAGGTCAAGCATCCATAGACGAACAAAAGTACCCATGATTCGCTGGGAAATTGAAACAACAATATGCCTATAATATATATGTGATCAATTGGATTAGAGAAGGGATACAACCGTATGTAAAATTGTTGGCACATTATTGACTGTTATGGCCGAAATTGCTGCCTATTTCTTATATAACAAAATAAATTATATGGCATATTGCATATTAAAGACTAAACTAGAGTAAGCCTATATTTCTTTCCAAAATTCTGTCTGATTTGACACGGAGGGCAGAATATTATCCAGATGAGGGGAAAGGGATGGTTGTAGTCACCCCCACTTTCTTGGCGACGCCACTGCGCTCTATATGAATTAACAGAAACGGTTGAACAGTACACGGCAATAGCGATGCTAGGCTGTGTTGTCATAATGAACGATTCGATGAACACTACCATTGGACATCAATTATTATCATATGTTCGTTGAAGCCCTCCGATTGACATCAACCGACTGATAATCGGTAGAGTTTTGTACATTGTGTGTTTACAAGTGAACAAGAGCTGTCATGTTACTGCTCTCATTGTTCAGGGTCACCCTGGAGTAATGAACCTTTCTGTTTTAATAGCGACATTCTAATATTTCCTAAATCACTTACTAGGACATGTACTGAGCGTAACATTTTACAGCCTTCGATAATAGATCACCACTATGCTTCCACTGCACGGTAGAAACCAGTTGTTTTCTTATTCCATGTGGAGAAGAACATAATACTGATATTCGAAGAAAAAAATCAGCTCTGACAGATCAGAGTCCGGAACACATATGAAAGCCATATCATGTATTTCTGATGAAGATCCATGGGTTTATTCATACCCCATTCTATCGATGATATCTTAGAGGAACAGTACGTAAAGTTTTAGAAATTTATCACACCAGGTCAGAATCCGGACGATACTAACCTGATATGTTATTCAATTTATTATTCTTGACATCTTGCCCATAAATCACGGGGTCCCGGATGGGAAACAGCCCTCTAACCGGGAAATAGAGGTGGTAGGATATGTTGCCCCATCTCCGGGGCATTGATGAGTTATCCCATCCATCAAAATACTTCCTGGCTTTATTAAACCGGGTAGTTGATATATGACGAATCACACTGTATGTAGTACTTGTATTTGAGATGCTAGCCTTTCTGTTACAATAGCGACATTCTAGTATTTTCCAAATTAACCTATTCAGACATTGCTGATTTAGTCAAAGTTCCAATCAATATCACATCACACAAGACTATGAACCTAATTCCTGCATTTAACAAAAACACAACCTTTTAAACTCATTTCTTCGTCACAGTCAGATAATTTATGAATTCGCGGAATAGTCGACTCCTAGCTGATTGCGTTGTCGGGCTAGTCAAACGTGACAGTCACATCTTTGACAATATATGAAATTTGCACCCCAGGATTTGCAAAAAATAACACGATCAATCAAAGAAAAAAGCTACGAGAAAGTATGAATATCGCAGGAAGAATATCGCACATGGCAGTAGAAGTGTATACACCATGCTGAATCGAACATGAGGAAGACAGCCACATAGAGAGAGGGACGAAGATGATTGCGATGGCTTTCCAACACAGTGCCGATATTCGACAAATGTTTCAGCTCTGACAGATCATAGTCCGAAACGCATATGGAAGCAATATCATGCATTTCTGATGAATATTCATTGGTTTACTCGTATCCCATGCTATCAGTGCTATCTCAGAGGAGCAGTACGTACAATTTCGGAAATTGATTATTGCCCATAAATCTAAGAGTCCCGGATGGGGAATAGTCTCCCTTACTGCAAAATTGAGGTGGTAGGAAATGTTGCTCCATCTCTGAGCCATTGATGAGTCATCCCATTCTTTACGTTTCATTGTTTCAATTGTCAATATTATCATTATTATTAGAAGTGCTATTACTATCAGTAGTAGTTGTATCATAAGTATCAATATCATTCTTTTCTATTTACAATTGAATGACAAATACGTATGCAAAGAGTTACCTACTCTCAGCAGAAACCAATATACTACAATGGACATAATAAATAAATAATTTGTCATGAGGGCTTCGGAAAAACACGGTGAACTTAAATAAGTTAGGGACAACTGCAGGATCGACAACAACATGGGTAATATCAGAAGTGTTATTACCATCAGTAGTAGTTATATTATAAGTTTTAGTATCAATCTATTCAATCACAATTTTCAGATTCTAGAGAACAATCAACTACATGTATCTATCATGCTCTGCATGAGCGTGGTGTCCTTTTGATTAGGTCGTCGGTCCTGTAATCCGAAGCTTATATGTTTGAGTCGCCTTGTACCCTTGCGCAAGGTTCTTTATCCAGTTATCACAATGACAATGAGTGTTATGTGATTTGTATGTTGCCGTCTGCGTGTAATGACCACCTCCTCCGCATTGAGGTCACGCGTTATATGCATTGTCCGGCGAGTGAACCATGAACAATATAACAAGTAAGTCCTAACCCCTTCCCCATACGGTGTTTCTATGGGAAGTTACCTGTAGTTTGGTACATTATCCCGAGACTTATGATACATAGCTCGACAGTACACCAAAGTCCGATTTTGTTTCTCTTACGGAAGTAACTATAGGCACCTATCAACCAACCAGTCTAATTTCGGAAGAGATCAAATCATATTTGCAGGGTTGTGCATGTATAACTTCATTTAATTTTGCATGACAGGATACCATCTCGATCGAAGGCCTCTAACTCTGTAACAAAAAAGGTGTGATTCTTACCGTTATACCTTGTTTTCCTGGTCTATAAGATAGCTCCTCTTGTACTCTCGCGATTGCCAACAAACATCCACATGTACATATCTTTTGTAACGCATACTTATCAAATGGTACATGTGAGACCTAATCATGACTATTCTGTAAACTTTTTATCCCTGCTTACGCGGATCTATTTATTGAAAAAGGCCCGCATGGGGACAGGCAGATTGATTATCCATCGGATATATTCATGAAATAATGAGGCCCTACGATCTGACTCCGTGTAAAAAAGTAAGTGTTCTCGCATTGAAATGAAAGCCCAATGTTGTTTTTCAAAGAGTGTATTCCTGTTATTGTGATCGTTGGCAGTACACCAAATAACGTTTAGGGAGTTTTCGCTTTGTATATAGCAATGGATGTGTGTAAATTGTTTGTCGAAAATGATAATATCGACATGCTGCTGGATGAATCATGACTCATATTTCGTCAATACAATCTTCCGTGTTACTATATCGTCACTGTGGAACATTAAAACTAACATAATCATTTGCGTCACCTAATTGTCATTCAAAATCATGATTGAAATGTTTGCTGCTGCTGGTAATTTCGATCATTGTTATTGTCTCCTCCAATCAATTTTTTTTCTCAGCAGCGCATGTGTGAATACTGATCCAACAGAACGACAGTTACTTATTGTCAGTGCAACTTTGATAAGGTTGACCAGTTATTCAGTGGGAATGCTATAGAGTATTGCGACTCATATGCTGTTTGGCTAGATCGTCAGATGCGTGGCGAGAAGTACTACGCTAAAACAGGAACATCGTCGAATTAGTTACATAATATTTGACTGCGTTGTGTACAGTTAAGCATTGCCATATTTCCAGAGGGGGAACGCCATACGGCGGCAAACTACTCAATCTATCTGCATATCGGAAGAATTTCGTCTATCAGTGCTTTTCTTCATTTTGGTCGTTCTCAAAGGACTAACAACTGCACGAATGTACATCGTTCTTTTTCCTACACTTTTCTTACACGTACATATGACCCTCATCGTTGCAATTCAGTTCAGAGTAATCGTCGCATATTGTCACTAGTATGGAGTGCATTCCCTAGATCTTAATCAGTAGTGATTGACAGAAAGTCAATTTGTACCGGTACATGGTGGATACGTCGAGGGACCGTTTGGGGTGACCGACATTAGCTTTGATATACGAAGAACATATCCGTTGTTACTGTACGACGCTAGGTATCAGCGCATACAGACATATCGCTATCGTGTACACTCACACACTATATAGCGTACATTCACGGAAGGATCTTACGGTTCTGTCCCCATTGCACGTTTACGGAGTGTTGAATGTAATCTCCAGTAGTTTCGCAGCGGTCACTGCGATCTGGTTATCAGTAATATACCGTCAAGCAAACACTTTTCACTCGAATATCTTGTTACCTATGAATCGGTGTGAATCTTGTAAATAGCAAATCAGTGGATTTGTGCATCAACAACATTATCAACATATATCGCATGATAACATTCATTTTCTCGTTAAATCCCAGAATTGAAATGTCTGCAGGGTATATATATAATAATATCGCAAGTAAACACATTCGACCGATTACTCTGCCGTGCCTTGACGGGATGGCTATTTTGACGATTTGTGCGCATTATTCTTTGTTCAGTTTTTTAGATAAATACAACGTAGTACTCTCATCTCTAACTAAGCGAATGAATATTATGTTCAAAGATCTCCAGGGGGTGGTGGTACGGTGGGAGGGATGGGGGAGATGTAGGATCATCCTCTGAATCATAGTAATCTAGTACACGTTACACAGTTGGAGGGTAGCGATCCGGCAGTTGACGGGTGTGTGACTCCAAAGAGGCGGATTAAGAAGTTCACTGGGAGCTTTCCATTCTAATTTTGATGTCTTTTCGAATCTGAAACAACTATGATATAAACCGTACTGGCATACCAGTAACATATCCAATCACGGGGTCGTGAAATGTGGGGGGTATGCCTGATGGTAACACATGTCTCACCACTGCTGTTGCTCAATGTGAGCAAATCATTCTATCACCAGCTTTCTTGAACATTGCTATCATTGTCATAACCACAAGTTGAGTCTCGTCAATTATACGAACGTCAGTTTAGCGTGGATGATATCAATTCACCTAATTACACTCTAGTGATATGTCTGGCAATATTAGGAAAGGCTTAAATAAATGTAAAAGCGTCTGTTGATTCGCGTGATAGCCAGCCTTTTGAACATAGTGATTCCTCATATTTATTTTAACGCAAATGAGAACGCAGTCGATCTGGTGAGTGAGAGATTTGTGTAGTCTTTGTTTCATCGCCTCAGTTTATTAGCTGCGGCTGAGAAGCTCAAGCAGTCATCATGTTTCTCCGTACGTCCGTTCGTCGGTACGTCCGTTCGTTCGTTCGCGAATAACTTTGAAACCGTACATGGTTCGTTTGTTTGTTTTTTGTTCGTTTTCATTGATCCTCCCTTACGGGAACTCGACAGGATTCCTATCAAAATAAAATTACAGCATATGTAAATAGGTCGGTGCGGAAAATCGAAATTAGTTCGCGAGTTCATCATTATTGAGTTATACTCACCTCCTTTTCACCTAAATCAGATTGATTCTGAAATTATATTGAGAAACAGCAGTAGTCCTTTTAGTCTTTCTCGAAAGTCACATTTGTAAATTGGAAGGTATATGTCAGCGGAATATACGGGGAACATCACCCAAGCGGTGACGTTTTACTAGTTTTTCCTCGGCTAGGCGTGGAATTTCGTCACCCCATATTTATAGGTTACAAATGTATTCATGAAACATCTAAGTTGACAGGTTGTTTTGAAGGGAAGAACTAATCACGGCACGCCATATGTCTGTCGGCTATTGGGGCGCCGACCAGCTAACGCAATCAATGTTCAGTCTAATTGTTTCTCTCTTTGACAAGTAACCCAGTTTTGTTGTAATTCGTTTCAACCGTGGACATCTTCAGTCAGAGCAGCTGACTGTTTGTATATAATGAGCTAGCGGGAAGAAGAGTGCGAATGTGTAACGTGACATAGTCGAGATTTGATCCTGAAGCGCAAGTGCTTGATGTTTTTTTCCGCCAGTGCTGTCAAGCAAAAAATATAATGAAATTCGCCTAGAAGGCCATCACATAATGAAAAGGCACGGTGCCATGGCTGTCCAAAACAGATAACTCAGATACAGATATATTCAAGCGATACCTCAGCTGACAAAATGTCTCAATTCCAATACTGCCAATATACTGGTTGATTTAATGACATGTCAGCGGTACATTTAACCATCCACCTACCACCGTTGGAGATTTTCCAACATTTCAGTCTCAAAATTGTCCTAAATATTCCATGATGCAGCGTACACGCTACACGTTCTCTTCGCGGTGTCACGCGGCGTTCGAAACTAAATTATTTGCCTGAGAATGACGCCGAGTGGTTACGGGGGCACCGGAGCATGACATATCCTATTCAATTTTCTGCTTGAGCGAGATACTGGCCATTGTGGTGCGTAAGCCTTGCCTGGCTGATCCCACCTTGGCGGTATAGAGCTAATCCACAGGCATGGGATCGTGTCACTTCATGGGGAGACCGGATGGGAATTTCCCCCATCAACTGGACTAACCCTCCGATGGTTACGGGGGCACTGGCGCATGACATCTCTTATTCTTTGTTCAGCTATAGGAGCGCCCTCGACTGGGATACTGGCCATTGCAGTGCGTAAGTTTCGCTTGGCTAATCCAACCTTGGCGGTGTAGGGTTTATCGCAGAATGGTTGTGCTGGTCAAGGATAACTGTCATTAGTTGTACCCGCATCCAGTTATTAGCAGATATTTATCTTCGGGTCTTCACGTTGATGTAGTGTACGTAACCTTGTGTAACCTCCGATATTAGATCATCACTATATGCTTCCAGTGCAAGGTAGAAATACATAATCGTAATAATAATAATGTCACGTCTTATATAGCGCACATATCCAGCCAACAACTGTTCAAGGCGATTCACAAC